>JAVQKC010072079.1:0-51531 GCA_036025475.1 Philypnodon macrostomus | reverse complement strand
GATTACTTTCAGTATTTTCTCTAAAGTGTCTTTTACAGCTTTCCAGAAGTGTTGTAACCGAGGACAGTCCCAAAATATGTGAGTGTGATCACCCACAAGTCCACAATTCCTCCAGCAGTTTTCAGTAATGCTACTTTTTGAGAGAAAAGTCTTAAGTGGTGTTCGAAAAAATCAACTTTTAACCTTCCAATCAAATTCTCTCCGTATACTGATTGTTTTAACAGTAATCTATAATAATAACAATTAAAATACTGTTTACGTATTTAACTATTTACCTGTGTAGACTATAAGTTAATGCTTTTTATTTTATTTTATTAATTTAATGTATTGCTGATCACCTGTACGCGCACAAAAAAAGGTTTGCATTGCGAATTTATTTATTAGTTATTCTTTGTCTCATATTACTAATTATTGATTATACCAACTAAAGAGACAGACAACTCTATAGATCTAATAATAATTGATGCATTTATAATTATGTAATGTTAATGATGATAGAGCAAATGTGAGTCTTTACCTTTGTTTTGTTGACCATGTCGTGGAGACTTGTGGTGCCTTGTTTACTGTGCTCTTCAGAAGCCGCCACTGTTAACTCAGTCATAAATGTATCTTCATTTCCTCCACCTTCATTTAACAATGAAAAAAACAATGAAGCAGCTGTCAGAAGGGAGTGTCAGTACCATATCACACCATTATGCATCATTAAGGAGAATAGGAATCATATCTTGGACAGACATCTTATTTTTATTATGCCTTTCCTGTTTATTCACATTTAAATGTTTTATGAGACACTTCTTTGTCTATTATAGAGTATATAAAAATAACACTGCTTTGGAATTAGATCATAATGTAGCAGTCTAGTGTAAGTCTGAAATACATAGACATACAAAGGAAATGGAAAATATATTTATTGTTTGACAGTGATGCCATTTATAACTTTCTCAATAGTCATGAGAATAAATATGGGCTAATTTTGTATGTTGTCCTAATTTACCAAATAAAAAATATATTGTATTAATTATTGAAATCTGATTCCGCAGCAGCAGCACCATGGTCCAAGTGCAAAGCCTCTATTAATATCTCATCATGAACTGTGGCCCTTTCTACTCACTTGTCAAAGTGTCTCTCTGAACACATGCATCAGGTTCTTTGTGAGTCTCCAAAGCTTGTGTCTCGTGTGGATTTGTGGGATGAACTGACATGGATGGTCTTTGTCGTGTTCTTGTTGTACTGATGCTGGCGAACGGCAATGCACTCTGTCTCTTTATTTTAGTCAGTGGTGTTAAATCAGTCCTAGAAATATCCTGCTTAGACAATTGTTTTTTGTCTGGCTGTGAATGCCCTTCAGACGTGTCCTTCACATCATGTTGATAGAAAGGTATTGCATATTCTTTGATTTTTTTCTTTTTGCTCGAGTTTGTTTCACTAGCAGCACTTTCACTTCTTCTTGGTTTTCTTTTCTTTGTGTTAGAGTCCAATACAAACGGAAGCTGGAGGTTTTGTGATTTCTGCTTGTGGTTAGCAGTAGAGAAGTAGTCCTCAAACACATCATCATCATCATCATCATCTCCATCAGTGGAACATGGCATAGTTGTATGAGAGACAATGGGTGAAGCTTGTACCAAAGCAGAGAAGATTGGAGCTTGATTTGTTATCGTCTGTTCCGTTTTAGGTAATGGGGAGGTAATATCTTTTGAAAGTCCAGCAGCACTATCATTGAGTGTGTCAGAGAATGAGGTTGATTTCACATTTTTAGGAAATATTGCGTCTTTGGTGCTATGTCTTTTGCTGTCAGATGTACCACGTTCATGAGTCTCAGATAAGTGCATGAATTTGTCAGATTCTGTACTATTTTGTTTGACTGATAACCTCCTTGAAACCCTTCTAGACATTTTCTTTTTCTCTTCGTTTTCATTTTCCTCAAAGTTATCACATTTTATTGGACTTACAGATGTCTGCCTGTACATCTCATTGCAAGGTGACATCCATGGCTTTCCTGTGTGTTTTTTTGTCTCTTTGTCCCTTTTTCCACCTGTTTTTTGTTTGTGGTCCTTTGAAGTAGAGCTTGGAGACTTGATTTTAGACCTGCTTTCTTTCTTATGTTTTTTATTGTCAGATGTACCTGGAGCCTCAGGTAAATGTACGAAATTGTCAGATTCTGTACTATTTCTTTTGACCGACATCCTTTTTGAAACCCTTCTGGACCGTTTCAGATTATTGTCATCTTTGTCTTCATTCTCCTCAAAGTTAGGACATTTCAAAGGACTTATAGATGTATGCCTTATGACCTCTTTGCAGGGTGACACCCATGGCTTTTCTGTCTCTTCTTTCCTTAAACGTTTAAGACATTGGTTGCTAACACCAGGCAGTGCTCTCACTTCTTCTTTAGCAGGTGAACAACCTGTTTCAGCAACAGAAGCACTAGACTCCTCATCAGACTGCTCATCTGCAAAATAAATGAATACAATTAAAGAAGTTTGCCAAATATATACTCCAGATGGGTAAAGTGGTATACGTATGCGCACCACTTAATAATTGCTTTAAATAATACATTATAGAAATGCAAAACATTTTATTTACGTGGGAATTTGAAGAAACTTGGTGAACTTCCAAGAGAGGGTTTCACAGCAGAAGGTGATTCCACCATATGTGATGCTGAAACAAATAAAGTTATGCTGTCATAAACTTTACCAGAAAATAAGCTGTACTTTTCACCTACACATACCTGTAGGAGATATATCTTCATGTTTCTCTTTCATATCCCTTAGGCGACGTGCCATATAATCAGAGCGTTTTAATGCTGGGCTGTAGACTATACCATTCTTCTCATCAATGATAATTGGAGACATGTCTGTAACTACAAGTACAACAATAATGTGTCATATCACACACCTAATATTGTATGTACACATTTAAACACCTGCTCACCCAGAGGCTCTAGGGGAACTATTTCTTTCATCATCTTGTCCAGTTTTCTCTTCATCCGTTTATTACTGTCAGGGGTCCTTTCAGGTGAATCTTTGGGCTGCATGCACCGATGCTACAAACAAGCAGATTCATGGTTTGCGTTAAATGTGTTAAATAAGCTAAATATTAAAAGATCATATATTTGCCTGACTTTTTTATTCTTTAGAACTGGATTGGTTTCATTTAAGGCTGGAAACAACTTCTCATCCACTTGTATTGACTCATCATAACACCTTTAAGATATTCACCAAAAAATGTACAGCGGTAATATTATATATAAACGTTATTAATTTTATTTAAAAATGATTAATTTATTCTTACCTGCCAACCCAAAGAACAGAGACAAGATTGACATTACTCTTTGTAGCTTTCCTCCATGTAGCAGGGTGGCCATTGTTAAAAACTACATGTGTGACTTGTTTGGTAAAAGTTTTTGTTACCTACAAAACATACACATAGTTCATAAATGTGAATAACATTACAAAAACTGCTGTTGTCTTGCATTACTTTACCTGAGCACCCAATTCCTGAAGCTGGTGAATAAATGGTTTGGAGTAATTGGCATTTTTGTCAGACGACCACACATCAACATAAGCAACAACATCTGCAGACAAGGTGGTGCAAGCATATAATCAGATACAATAGGAGGAACGATGAAAAGCCAAGCCAGTTTGTTGACAGTTACCTTTAAGAACTGAAGAAACGTTGCTGGTGGCCATTACATTACCTCTTTCACAAAGGTCACCTACAAAAGAGGCAAGACTAACTTATTATTTTGGTTTTATACCAAAAGAGCCATCTCTACTAATATTTCACACCAATTAGCCTATAGTGATCCCACCCACTTCCAATACGTATTTAGTTACTGTGGTGTGTGTGTGGATTGTAGCAAGAAATCAGTATTTGCAACGGTTATGGTTATTATAAGCCATAAGAAAATGTAATTTAATAGTTTAACTGAGACATTTACTATGACACAATTCACGCAATAGCTACGGAGGCATATATATCATGCATTAACTGATTGTAAACCGTTTTTAAGCTAGCTCAATTGGCCGAACTACCAGTAGCTTGTAGCTCGATGTACTTCCCTAAAAGTCAACAGTAACAAAATTACACATTCAAAACCTAAATACTGGCAATATTACTAAACTAAAAGCGCATGCAAATGTTTTATATGAACTGTCAAGCTTACTGTTTTGTTCTATATCGGTTTAAAAATGTTGCTCAAGACAATACAAAACTGCGCCCCTCATTGTTCGCGCGTGCAGTTTGTAGCGAGGTGCATTCTGGGACTCACTGTCCCTACGTCACTTCCGACTGTTCTCAAGGCAGGTGAGAGCAGGGTGGGAGAAATGCAAACAAAGAGAAAACTAAAAATAAGTGTAAATACAGAAAACAAACCCCCCTTTTATGGCTCTAAGAACAGAACGGCTGTAAAAACAATTAATTCATGTGCAAAAATATTTGCCTGTATTTGAGTGTGAAACCCTCTGGCTTATTGTTCTATTTTTGTCTGTGTGATTTATATGTTTATTGTTTGCATACTGTTTGTATACTGACTTTATATTTGGAGGAAAAATGCCCCCGTTTAATGTGTCTGATAGTGTCCTCCGTATAAAAAGCATAACATTAACTGTAGGTAAGTTTTCACCAACCAACCAACCAAGGGGTTACATATTATAAAGTCAGTTTAACTCTATAGTAATAACATCTGTCATAACAACATACAGTATTTTGAAATGCAAATAAACTGTGGTGTTTCAACCTTTTAAACAACTCAGGATACCATAAATGTGGTATAATCTTGTGATACCAAAATTATTAGGGTATTATTATTTGATCACATCTTTTATCACAAAGTAATAGGATGTATTAAAACAAGAGATTGACATACGTTACTCTTTAATCACTGTGTTAGGTCACTCACAACAAATTTAAAAATGTGTTTACGAAACAGAAATAGATAAAGGCAATAGTAATCAGAAATACATATATATTTTTTTTTACATTAAAGCATTTCAATGGCACTGAATTACAAAAGTTAGTTTTCGTAGTAAACCTTTTTACTAATTTGATAATAGAGCACAATGTTATTTGTGGCTTCACATCAACACATTCCAGTAAGTAAAACAAATAGAAATAATAATCATATAAAAACAAAGCACTGTCTTTAAATAAAGCACTGCCTTTGACTTAAAACAGTACAACAGCATAAAACACTAACAATCGTTCAATGATCTGGTACCATACAGGTTTTTATAAATTTTTCTAGCACAACCAAAGTTAATCTGAATTGCTTTTGCAGTTTTGAGGCACAGAGCTGCGGGACATTTCCATCTGCACAGTGGACATGGGATAATGTTCCGACTGCTCCGCAGGTTGCCAGCGGCAGTGCAGGATCACGTCTCTCACCTCTTGGCGAAAGTTGGAGTTCAGGAATCCATAAATGATGGGGTTGATGCAGGTGGAGGACATGGCCAGCAGATGGCAGAGAGAAAACAACAGGTTGTGGTGACAAATCGGCAGAACCTCCTGTTTCCAGTCTGACAGTACATTAAAGATGGTGAGTGGCAGCCAACACAGAGCAAAGGCGGTGATAAGAGCAACCAGCATCATGTTGACTCTGCGACTGTGGGCCACCCGCTGGCTTTCCGGGGTCCTGGCCCGGTCCAACATGTCTTTACGATGTCTCAGTCGCACAAAGACCCTAACATAACAGAGGAAGACCAACAAAAGAGGGCAGCAGTACTGAAACATCAAGAGCCATGTGGTATATGCACGCCTCTGTTGCTGGGACGGCCAATGCTCCATACAGGCCTCCAGGTGAGGAGTGGGGACATGGGAAAAGTGGTGACGATATGAATTTGACAACACAGATGTGTTTTTGAAGGTGGCAGGGTGAGGTGGAGACGCATTTACATAATTATTTTGAACACGGAGTGAAGACTGTGGCAGGAGTACATTGGTATATGGTTCATTGGTGAGCAGCTGAAAGGCCAAGAAAGGTGAAGAGGTGGTGCAGGCCAGAATCCAGATGACAATGACTGCTATGTAGGCCTGATGAATGCTGGGTTTCCAACCAGAGGGGTTAATGATGAGCTGATGTCTTTCTAGGGCGATAAACACTAAGGACAACACAGACACTGTCACAGACACACACTGAATGAACGGCACTAAGCGACACAAGAGTGACCCAAACACCCAGTGGTCCATCAGCGTATATATGACAGTGAATGGGAGGCAGAAAATGCACACCAGAATGTCAGAGAATGACAGGTTGCAGATGAAAATGCTTGTGACATTGTTTTTTTCTCTGCAACGGGAGATGATGCAAATGAGGCCTACATTTCCCACAAGCCCAAGCACCATGGTAATGCTGTACCACACCACAAGACAGGCAGTGATGACAGGGGACATATGGCACTCGTCGTCATGCCCGAGAAGGGAAAGGTTAGCCAGGAGCCCAGTGTCATTCTTGGGCCACTCCTGCTCTGGCTCGTGGCTGGATCTCACCTCGAACCATGATAGTGATTGAGGAGACGTGCTGCTGTTTAAGGGCACGGGCAGAGCTGGTGTTGACAGAGAAGACTGGTTTGTGCTGCCACTCAAGGACATTTCATCAGGACCTCAGAGCCACCAGCCCCTGCAATCAAACTGTCCATTCCAGCACGCATATAATACAGTATCTAAAGACAGGGAGAAAGCACAAAGCAAGACAAATTTACACACAATTGCAATTGACAATACCTGTAAAAAAAAAACATTTGCAAGTACCTGCTTGATTTGAATTGATTTTCCTTCCACTATTATAATTATGACTAGTTATTAACAGCTTGACCTAGTAGATTTATATGATTACTTATCCATATACATATTTACTGAGAATTCTAAGTGAATGACAGACTATTATGCACCAAGCAAAAAAGCCTCCAATATACAAGGACAACAAATCTATTCTCTTCCTGTGTCTTTGAGGTTCCCTGACATGTTGATAATGGTCAGGCCTGAGTGCTATAAATTGGCTTGTAACATCTTACGCTCACTGAGATATTGATATTGAATTTGTTGTTTTATATTGTATATGATTGTAACATTAGCACTAATTTGGGGTTGTTTTGTTGCTTAATTCCTAGGTCCCTAAACAGAAGAAAGGTCATTAAGGGTGCGGACAATGAAGCACATCTTATCAACCAGTTCAGGTGACCTGTATTGCTTGCGTCTATACCTGTACTAATTACCATGTGAAAAAACAAAACATCCACTTGAACATTTCACATAAAGTAAGTCATATCTTCACCATTTGCATGCATTGTACAATTGGCTATAGCCCAAATCTAAACAGCAAGTTTTGCATATGTAGCCGAGTGGAGGGGGGCCTGGGAACACCAGAACACTCCAATTTAATAATTCAACTTACAGATAGTGGTCAAAAAGAGGCTGAGACATAAAAAAAGTGATCAAATATATTATAAATATATAAATGTAATGCTTGCAATAGATAGTGTTTTATTAAAGTCTGCTTAACAAGCCCGTATTTGATGGTTAAAATGATGATCTAAAAGCTTAGACTCAAAATGGGCCCAAATAACATGAGCTAAACATTAAACTAGACTAAATAAACAATCAGCAACAACCTAAATAAAACAGCTGTGGCCAAACACGTCAATAAAAAATATTTAGACTGTATTGGCCATGTATAAGTTTTACATTTCATCTATACATTTAATGTCCCATTACGTTCAACTAGCAGACAAACAAGGCTCATGCTCATGTGATGCTTCTCTGCTTCAGTGAAGGCCAATGATAGAGGCAGCTTACCTGCTGCACCTGCCAGTGTCTCTTTTTAACAACCATCCAATTCACACCGCGGGAGCAGTACGACACGCTGAGACAATTCACTGGCTACATCTATATGTATATAGTGTGAAAAATATCAGACACACTTATAGCTTACATTCTCAAATATACCAATAATTGCATCTTAGTACAAGGTGCTATTTTGAGCTGCTTGCCATTTCAGGGCATTCCTTTTTATTCTGCCCTGTTCAAGCTGTTCAATTTGTGCCTATTGTGTGCATTACATTATGCATTCTCATTATCAAATTGATTGCATTGAAAATTATGAGTTAATTATAACAGCTCACTCCAAGATTGCAGATGGTCTATGCAACTGATTTTATTTAAATATTCTGCTTAAATAGGAGATTGGAGTTAGTTTTGTAAAGTTTTTTGTTTACGTAAAGTGCAGTATGCTTGCTTTGTAATGTATATATTCTTTCTATTTATGTCCAGGGTCTCCTTGAAAATGAGACGCTGTTTCTTAAGGGGCTTCTACTGAATTCAAACATATTCAGTGCATTTACTGTCTGTTTTTCAAAATGAGCTCCTACATACTGTAAGTACCTCTGGGTCATGAAAGATAACACAGGGCAAAACACCACTGTGCATTGAAATCCTTTACTTTGATCATCTAATTATTTCAGACATTGTCAGTTCACTTGCCACAAATGATCACCCAGGCAAGTGTCATCAACTGAACATAAAAGCACTCGTACATGTGAGTCTATAGTCGTCCATTTTGGAAGTACACAATAAAAGATGTTGGTGCAGCAAAGTGAAAAGGGCATGACATTGTCAGAATCCTAAAAATGGATTGTGAATGTCTCTCTCTCGCCACCAAACTGCTGCTGTGTGCCATGAAAAGCAGCAAAGAAAGCTAGGCTGTCATTCTCCATTAAAGGCACACACACTTAGCTATCAGTCACTTCATGATGATCTACTTGGGCAGTGTGTTGAGTGAGCTTCAGGCAACAGGATGCCACAGAATTGATCATCTTGTTCAGGAAGAAAAAGCATTATGTCACCACTAACTGCATGTAAAACACAGCTGGAAAAACCAGACTCCATTATACAAAATGTCTCATAAGTAATTCTGACAGCAAAAACACAAATCCTCATGTCTTGTAGGGAAACATCTTTGCAGCGTGAAGAACAGTGTGACCTGGCACAGCCCTGCCGTCATTCTCAGCCTTAGAAAAGCCTTTTCAGAGTCAGAGAAGACACTTACTGATGTGTACTTTACTTCAAAATTAGACAATGGCTCAATGTCATTTCCTTTGAACCCAAGCTTTTTATATTTCCTAAATATACCTATTCAGATTCTTATCCAAAATGTGTTTTAGCCTGAATAGAGGTCTCAGTGTTCTTGCCATTACTTCTTTCCTTTATTCAATGAACAAGTAGTTTGTAATACTGTCATCATACACAAGATGGATGCAAGGACATCATTCTAAAATGGTAAACAGGATTTATAAAAAAAAATGTTATCAATATGCAATTTGGAAATATATAAAATATAGTCAGGTCAAACTGACTATACAAGAAACGGTTGTATACTATAACAACTGGTTTCTTGTATAATCAATTTTACCTGACTATCCAGAAGCACAGTCTAGGAGAAACCTGGCTGTAACTGACATAAATCTTGCCACAAAGCACATGAATATAAATATGTATGTTTCTATCTGTATTAAATATGCAAGTAAACATGACTAAAGCAGCAAGAGACCACCTTATTTCTCCCCATGCTGTGCAGCTCCTGTCAATTCCAGTGATCATTACCCCCAGACAGCCCTTTTCATTTCTGCTGGTTGGATATCCCTGTACACACATACCCACAGCAGCAGTGCATTTCCAACATGCATGCTTTGTAATTGGCACAATACTGAAGAACGTTAACAACAGTGGTTTCTTCTATGGCTTCCTGAGTCTGCCTCCTGAAGAGAGACGAGAGCCGCGAGAAGCAATCGACCTGAAATAATAACCCCTGGTTCATTATTTGCTGCTGGGATTTTTAGGTTTCTTAGATGTTGCTTTTCAATGACATCTCCAGTCTCTTCACCATATGTCACACAGTACAATACACAATCTGGGTATTGAATTAGCTGTTTATGTGCATTTAAACAATTATAATTATAACCATATGAAATAGTAAATAAGGTAACAATTTTTCCCTTTGAGCTATTAAAATGCATTAAAGGGGAAGACTGACTCTAACTGCAAAAACATTTTACCACATAAAATATATGCGTAAAAATACAGGTAGATATGTTTTTTAGCTGTAAAAGCAGACATAAATATGTCATAAATAATCTCTATAGTCTATAGTGTCACATCTGCATTGCAATGTTGTAAAATACTATAACAAAAAATGCATTAAAAAAAACAATGTATTTCATAGCTATGTTAAATTACACACACAATGAAAGACGTACCTTATTGGCTTGAGTTAGTGGTGGGATGCCAGGCTGCTCCTTACAGGTGTGACTGTGCTCAGAAAGAGTTGGACTATAAAGCTTGCATCTCCACACAAGCCGAGCGTCTGTAAGAGGCAGCAGCAGCAGCGATTGGAGCGTGCTCGACTAATAGGCGATTTGAGCTCCCCACAGTGGCACATTCTGCTGTCACACAGTGGTGGATTTATTCAATTGCATCTTAAAGGTTACATAGCTTTGGTTATGTATGGTCATAGTAATGAGAAGACAGCAAATATGTCCAAAGTGCGGCTCGGGCCAGTTGTGACAAGGCTTTATATGGCTTTTGGCTTTAATAACAAAATGGTCTTTTAGCACTGTCAAGCAACATTTCGGTAGCTTTGTATACAAATCTTCACGTATGTCCTTCTCTCAAACCAGACCAATGCTGATGTAGATTCCTGTAGATTTTTGTAAGAAACTATATTAAACTGTGAAGGGAAGCAAATGTTGACCTTGTGCTGATACCAAGCCCAGATCATTGGAGAGCTTGAACCAGCGTTTGACACCAAGTCAATATGCAAATAACATATTAGAAGACAGATGGTTTGTTGTGGTAACCTAGAAGATTATAGCTGAAAGGAAAGAAACAGACTATATTTTAATTTTTTATCATTTTTTATTTTGCTTTCAGCTGCTAAAGCTAAATTTCCCACAACTTGATTAACCCAATGCCCTAATCATGCTAAACCTAATAACATTTCATGTTTTGAGCAACATCGAGTACAAGGCGTCTGATTATGTTGGGATGCACTCTTTGGTCTTGTCTGACTTGAGCACCATACTGGCGGAGCAGGCTTCTTTATCTAAGACCAGCTCACATTCCTCCGGCACATCCACAGTTAAAGCATCATGGAGCCTTAGTAAAGGGAAAGAGGAATTTAACAGCATGTTACCATCCAAACTTTGACAATAAAAAGTTTCCAAGTACGAATTATTTACTTGTCGCAGCAGTTTATGCCCTCTTGAGAACAGGAGCAGTCCATGCAGTCTCTCACCCATTCAGACTCAAACTCATGTTCTTTACCATCTTTATCGACACACCCTTCATATAAAAACAACTTAAAGTCACAGCCCAAGGAAAGCATGGCTTGCTTATTACACTCTGATATAATTGTGTCAAACATAGGTGTGGTTAGCCTTTGTCAAACAAACCAAAAAGAGCTACATTCACTTACCTGTTGGTGGTTCATTGTCATTTTTGACCACTAACTTCTCCAAAACACACTGAGAGTTGCATAGGACCACCAGCCCCAGTAGGCAAACAAGAACTCGGACTGATGCCTTAAGAAATAAAAATATCATATCATATCAAAACTAAGTATCACATTATATCGAGAAGAAAATATTAGAATTTATCTCAAAAACATTGTCTGAGGTTTTACTGTAAGTGAGCAGACTAGCCAAATATATAAAAAATACATTGAGATAACTTTGCCACATTATATTTGCAGTGCTGAACTCAACGTCATCTAAATCAGGCTGCAATTTATCATTCAAGGTCAAGTAATAACAATAAAATTTTTTTTTGCACATTTTTTTTTCTTTGATGGTGGAACAAGATTGTCTTAGATATAGCGATATGAATTCAAAGAGCATTTCTATGTCAGTGAATATAAGCCATGAAATACATACCATTCTCAGGAGGAAAGTGAGTCGATCTGGAGGGAGGCTAGAGAATGTGGAGTCTTTATGTGTACCTTCGATATCTCAAATGGTTGCACTAGAGGCGGAGTTAGGTATTTGTTTTAAAGGGTGCAAGAAAGAAATATGCTGATATCAAAAGATAATAAAACTTATCTATAAACCAGATAAATATTGTATGTTAAAAGCATTTTTTAAAACCAAAAAAGACTGAAGCATTAACTTGTACAGTATGTAAACATTTATTGCCAAAAAAGGCAGAGATGGTGTCTTATCAAGCATTGAAATGTAAAACAACCCTAAAATGTAAAGTCAACCCTCTAAGATCCCAAATAAAATTTTAACTAGGAATCACCACAGAAGCTTCCAAAGCCCAGTGAAATTTGTATGTTAAAGAAACATTTTAAAACAATTTTACAATAGATAATGCAACAAAGATACAGTCAGTATCTGTAAATAAATAGTGTATAAAAATACCATTGTACCATTATCATTGATTGGCAAAATGGAACATAAGTGTTTTATCGCTTTATACAGCTTGCCTTTTTCTTCTTCACAAAATGTATTTAAAATGAATATTTTTCCTGAATACTTATTGCAGCTGTAAAAAAGGCCAAATCATTCCTACATAATTCCTTTGGTTTGGCAGTGTAAACTTATTTCATGGCTTTTCCAAGGATAATCAAAACCGCCAACCTTTAGATAAGGATAATCAAAACTGCCAACCAGCCTCTAAGGCTAACTACCGTAAGTAAACCAATAATAATACGTGCCAGGCTTACTAATAACAGAGTTTTAGCATTAAATATACCATACCCGTTTCAATTTTAGTTTGAACATAATATTAGCTTTGAAACAAAACAGTGTTTAGAGAAAGAGGCTCTATTGTGTTTTAAGACAATACTTAAGGCACTGAACATACCCTTCAAAATATCAAAGAAAATCTTTAAACAAAAAGCTGACAGAACTGAGGTAATGTTTGCATTCATATGAGAGAACAATGTCCTCTACAAGTGTGCTATTAAAGTAAGAAAAGGAATCCTCATTGAATTGTTTAGGTCCAGTTCAAACCATTTCTAGCCAATCATTGTTTTCATGAAGGCAGGTTTGTTGAACGGCCAGTGGTACTGGTTGGGGACTGGTCCATTGACATTGCACTCAAAGAAAGAAAACATAGGAAACCAAATGCGTGCTCTGCGGCTGTGCTGGAAGGCCCGTGTGTTGGCTAAGGTGTGGTAGTAGAGGAAGAGGCGTGTGGTGATGTAGAAGGCAATAAACACGTCAATGGAATAGTGCTCATGAGCCGCCAGGATAAAGAAAATTCCAAACAGGTTTAGGACCCAAGAAATAGTGTGAATCAGATTCCAGGTTCGAGGAGTATCTGCAATGAAAATCAAAATAATTAATGATGTCCGATCATTAATCCAGGCCAGGATTAAAAAGACATTTAGAAAATGTAATCTGGACAGTGGGTAGATATAGTATGTTCTATCAGTGAGAGAATTGTTGCTCACTCGAGAGCAATTAGCATAAAAAAGGCAGGTTATGAGAGGGTATTGGTGTGTATTTGAATATTCAGTAGTCTGCCCATCAGTGTAATGTATTTTTAACTTACATTCAGTTACAAAAAAGTTGAGCATTGTGATGACCACAGTGTGTCCACTGAACATGTAGTCTCCGCAGGTTTGGACCCCTGTCAGAGTCATGCCAAACCCAGTCCAGATCGCCAGTGCCCTCTGCATCTTTCCCCAAGCATCACTATAAGTCTGTAGACAGAAAGACAACAGTTGCCGTTTTTAATCCATTATCACCATAATCCTAATAATATGACCACTACAGACAAACTGCCTGCCAACGCATATTTCAGTCATTATCTAATCTTTGCAGTAATATGCATGTTCTTCTCACCTTACTTGCACACTTTAAGTGTTGCCCAGGCACAGACAAAGAGGTGACAAACATGGTACAGCAGCGAAGTAGGAATACAGTTCCCATCAAAGAACACAGTCGCCTGAAGAGAATAGACCTGAAACACAAGTGTTTGTCTGTCTTTGTTTATATAGGATATTTACAATAGACTTAGCAGTATGAAATTAGGCCATACCTATGTTTGTGAAGTAGTAGGATCAAAAGAAACATGTAGCAAAGGATGACACCACAGGCCTCTGCCATTGCAAAAGCCCAGGGGATTCTGGGAACACTGTCAGACCACAAACATCAATATCAGTTTTGAGATTAGATATGAACACAGGTGCATGTGTGCATTATGAGGACTTGCATAACATGCAGAGTAGTATACATATGACTTTAGATACAGTAAATGTCATTGTTTTACCTGTCTAGAAATATGTCTGGCAGAGGTGGGTATGTCCTCATGTCTGGGACTCGCTCATGTACAATAACCATTACAAATGATGTAAATCCAAAAACAAAAAACACATAGACACAGCTGATGACTGTCTTCCACACCTCAGGGTCCAGTCGTCCTGCGAGGTGCGGCCTACACCTCCCGTTGGAGTGAATGTGGCACAGCGTTGCTCCTGAAGCATGTCTCAATCTATCAGTCCTGTGTCGCAGCTCAGTCCCATTACAGAGATCTACTCCATTATATCTTCTCTCTGCACTTTCACAGCCCCAGTCAGTCCCCTGAGCAGCCAGAGAGAGTCCAGTATTAAGACTGTCCACAGGCTGAAGGCCCAGTTCTTCCAGTTGTGTGTGGTTTTGTCTCTGCAGTCGGCGGATGGCTAAAGCCAGTCTCTTAATGTCTCCTAACACAGTGAGCCCCAGTGGAGGCCCACGCAGGTCAGCCTCAGTCAGAGCCAGCAGACTGGGCCCATCGAGGCGATGTTGGGAACAAAGTAACTCCACATACTCCCCAAATCCTTCATCCTGCAGCCACTGTGCCACCTGCTTACAGCTCCAGACACCCACACTGTCCTCTGACGCTGCCATGTCACTGCAGAGAAAATAATACAAGATTACCTTCTTAGAGTTATAAATAGAAATATAGATACTTTGCCTGAAAAGCACAAAAGCAGCAGCAGACCAGCAGACTGAGACAAGAGACTGAGACAAGACTGATAGGAATGCTTATCTCAATATCAGGCATCCTAAATGCAGTTAGTGTTAAGAGCTTGTTTGTGCTCTTATTTATTGTGGTGTTCTCAATACACACTGTTATGTAACCTAAGCAGATTTTGTATCAGTGGGACCAAATGAATGCAGACATGTAATGAATCTATATTATTAGGCAGTAATTAGTAATAAACAGTAATTACAACCCTACACCAAACGAGGGCTGTACACTTGTCTCTGCCACACACACTGACTCATCTGTAGTCCCAAAGCACATTCGTGTTCTCTCATTTTGCCTCGTGTTGACCTTTGACCTGTCGATAAGTGCACAGCAGCGCACCATGACCTGTACCAGTCGCCGCCTATTCCAAAGGTCTGTGTGGCCCATCCAACATGACTGTGCTCTGCTAAAGGCTGAATTGAGCAGATACAGTATCGTGATAATCTACGAGCCCAAGGGAGTCAGACTGGAGGGAAGTGACTAATGCATGAGTAAAGAAGTCATACAAGATGGCATCTATTTTCAACAGAGCGTGCTTAAATAAAAAAAGTGGGAACGTTTTCAAACATGTTCATAAAACATTTGACTTTATCTGGCCCTGTTCTAGGATGTAAAGTAGTAATCTGTCTTAATCATTATTTTAAGTTTGTCCCTCCCCTGGCATCTACAGCAACATCAAATCAGAGTTTGTGTCAAAAACTACAACTAGCAGTCAAAGTGGTAGTCTACAAACGGGGACTAAACCAGGCCTACATCAGGTTTCAACTAGGATTAAACCTAGACTAGACCAGGAAAGATCTTAGCTGTGAATGTGAACTGTAAAAGACTATTAGAAAAACCCTGTGTACCACCCTTATGCCTGTACCACAGTTTGAGAACCACTTATCTAAACAGTGGCTATAAGGATGAGTGCAATATTTACATTATGTAGAAAATAATATGGGTATTACAAATGCTACATGTTGATCAAGTAATGTTCAGTCACTCACTGTGAGGGTTATGTGCTATGCCCTTTATCAATTATGCATAGTCTGTGATCCCTAGATGCCAATATAGAATACATTCAGAGCGAATAGCAACCTGCACATAATCTATACAGTGTTGAATATTTAATGACTAAAACCTTACCTGAGACGACTCACCCAGTTTAGCCGGGATAAATTAAGTTATTTTTAACAAGCCATTCGATGTTTACTGGCAACATTATGCAGCTTCTCTGACACGAAGCTTGTGGACAGACATGTGCCCAGTCAGCTTGTTTTAGCTGGGCTTATACAGTGAGTCACACAGTGGACAGTGGCATGGGGCTGTGAGAGAAAAGCCCTTTAGTGTGTATTGGGCTGACAACTTGACAAAGACATCTCAACAATGTAAAGCCATAACTTTACCATGAAAAAAGTCAACACACACAGAGTCCAAATCTTCACCACAAAATTCATAAAAAGTTTAAACAGTGTCTTCAAACTTTAGTACTTAAACATTAAAAAACATGTCTTACCAAATGTGGTGTCAGTACGCCGATAGTCGTTTTGCAATCGCTTTACGAGTCAACTTCGGGCAGTGTTTTATTGCCAGCATGCTTTTGACAGCTAGGCAACAACAAACAGGAAGAGACAAAAACATATAAACCGCTAAAGAAGAGCGACCGTCCCCCTGTGGCTTTGGTGCCAAACTACAGTGACATCTGCTGGACAATTTTTGGTTTTCTGTTATGGTCACGCATAGTAGTCACAGCACGCTATTTAGGTTCATTACATGATTTGCATTTAACCATATGTTTCTAACTTTAGGCTATATCGGACATCAGTGGTGTAAGGTTGTGATCAAGGGCCCCAGAGCAGGTTTTTATAGTCCGAATTTAGTCCTCTTTTTAGACCCGAGTTAGACCTTGTAGAGTGTCTAATTCTAGACCCAATTTGGTTCTGTTTAAATCTTTGGCTAGACCTGTTTTAGTCCAGGTTTATAACTTGTTTAGTTCTGGTTTGATCCTGTTTTTTACTCAGTTTAGTTCTAGTTAAGATCTGTTTTAATCCAGGTTTAGAACTTGTTTAGACCTAGTTTAGACCTGTTTTAGTCCTAGTTTAGACCTGTTTTTGTCCAGGTTTAGAACTTGTTTAGTCCTAGTTCAGACCTGTTTTAGTCCAGGTTTAGACCTGTTTTAGTCCAGGTTTAGAACTTGTTTAGTCCTAGTTTAGACCTCTTTTAATCCAGGTTTAGACCTATTTTAGTCCAATTTTAGACCTGTTTTAGTCCAGGTTTAGACCTGTTTTAGTGATGCCTGATGTGACTCATCTAAGACATGTCTAATTTACCACCTGTCGTTGACACTCAGAGACTGGGGGTCTGCTGCTAGACTTGCTCTGCCCAGAGATTGACATTTGCTATTTGTTTATGCACAAGATATGGAGGTGACAGAAAAGAATAAGCCAGAACCAGCAAATCAGACAAAAGAGGACGTGGACAGCAGTAGAAGAAGTCCAACTCTTGGCGATCTTGAGCAGATTTTACATTCAGCTCCCCGCTCATGCCACCACGGGGATGAAGTATGGCCAAACCTGTATCTGGGAGACATGTGAGTATTTTGAGCAGCTTAAAAAAAGTTTATTGCTTTTATTTCTGTCTGTCCTTTCATGCTTTGTGGTTTGGACCAGGTTCATGTCTCATGACAAGTATGGGCTATGGCAGTTGGGCATCACCCATGTGCTCAATGCATCACATGGTAAACTGTGCTGCAAAGGAACTGACGATTTTTATGGAGCCACAGTGAAGTACTACGGGGTCCCAGCCAACGACCTGCCAACCTTTGACCTTTCACCTTTCTTCTACCCAGCTGCGGAGTTCATCCACCTGGCATTGACCACAGGAGGTAAAGAAAAGTCCACCATAAAAAGTACTGTGAATTCAACCTGATTTTGTGTCTTTATAGGAAAGATCTTGGTGCATTGTGCAGTAGGAGTAAGTCGCTCTGCTGCTCTGGTCCTGGCTTACCTGATGATTCACCATCACCTCAGTCTCCTGTCCGCCATACAACACATACAACAAAAACGCTGGATCTTCCCCAACAGAGGTTTTCTACGACAGCTCATCTCATTCAATCAGAAACTGCAGAATGAAAAGTTATCCAAAAATGAATGTAAGTAAAAAGGAAAATATGAGGTAACTTTATTTTTACCACTTTATTAGGTATTGAACTGTTTGGTAAATTATGAGAATTGTTCAAGACAAACCTACTGATGTTGTAATGGAGCATCAGAATGAATAGACTTTAGCAATCAATCGTTTTTCAAAACACTGTTTAACTGGGATTTTCAGACACAAACATCACTGAAATTTACAGAGAATGGCCAAAAAAAGAGAAAAAATCCAAGCGAGTGGGCCAAAAAACTATGAATGAACAGACTGAGTTTAAATAAGGTCTGCAGAAAAGCACACCTGAATGCATAATATTTCCAACCTTAAAGCAGATTTTTCCTAATAAAATGGCCAGTGAGTGTATGTTTTTCATTATACAACTGTCACAACATTGCCATAGCAACCCTCAACAGCACAGCATGCACTTCCATGTTGCACTGTATGTAACTGGTATCTTTTGACCCTAGGCATGAGTGACCAGGCCAATCAATGCCAACTAGACCATTGAATAACTAACTCCACATCACCATCATAGAGAGAACAGGCAGAAACAGTGGGAGCTAAATTTGGATCCAGGCACCTGCTCACGTCTCTCACTGTCCCGGGCCCACGCAGAGCTGGCAGTCGGGGCAAAGTGGACACAGCAGTAGCACAACAAAAGCAGATAATGTCAGGCCACAAAACGCAACAGGAGCTGGGCCACATAAAGCAACTAGAGCTCATTTTGGATTCATGCACGGTGGACTTTACTCCAGTGGATGAGGTTTGGCCCAGTCTATACATAGGAAATGTGTGAGTATCTATAAAGGGGGAGCATTATGTAAAATTGACTTTTCATTTTTGTTTGTTTCATTCATGCATCTTTGAATAATTTATAAATAGCTGAGTAAAAAGAAACATGCTAGTACTTTACATCGTGAAGAGGACGTAGTCAGCAGGGGGAATGAGGGCCTTAAAGGGTCATGAACCTAAAACCGTCTCTCATAACGCTTGAAATGTCCCCTTAAACTTCTCAACTGTGGCTGTCATTGTTGATCATTGGACAATAGAATAATATTTGTTGTTTGGTTGTGTTTTGCAGAGCTGTAGCACAAAATAAAAATACGTTATGTAAACTGGGCATCACTCATGTCCTGAACGCAGCACACTCTAAACAGGGGAGCATCGGAGACCAGAGCTTTTATGGAGACACTTGTGTTTATTATGGCGTCCCAGCTGAAGATTCAGACCATTTTGAGCTAAGTCAGTACTTCAGACCAGCGGCTGACTTCATCCACAAAGCTTTGAAGACCAAAGATGGTAAAGTCAAAGCAACTAACCACCAGTCAAAGCCCTTGAGACAATCATGTGTTCACTGAAGTCTATTGTTTTTTGTTTTTCAGGAAAAGTACTGGTACACTGTATCATGGGGATCAGTCGCTCTGCCTCCTTGGTTGTGGCTTACTTGATGTTGCACCAGCATCAGACTTTATCAAATGCTCTGAGACACATTGTCCAAAAACGGGCCATTTACCCCAATAGAAATTTCCTTTCTCTCCTTCAAACACTAGATGACCAACTTAGCTTTAAAAGAAGATTGTGTCCACTTCTTTGACATCTCAAATCTGTTTATATTGTGAATAATCTAGTATGATCTTTTGTACATATATTTGATTTATTCCTCATTTTTATATGATTATTTAAAGTTCATCTACACCTACCTAAGATAATGTAATTTCAAGCTTTGCAACACATGATGTAACTGCAAAGGAGGTTTAATAATGGCATAATGTAAATGTTTAATAAAGTGCAGTGGGAAATAACACGTGGTACTTTTGTTGATGTAAAGTGCATGTAGAGTATGTAGGTCATTCATGCATCCATTTACCGACAATTCACATTAGGATTATGGAAGACTATGGAAATGAGTGCCCCTTTTAAAATGAAAAATAAAATAAACTTTGTGAGTCACAAGGCGGAACACTACAGACATTCATTTGTTGTTGGCATTTAGGAGGTCTATCATATTTCTTTACCTGGAAGCCCACATATACTTGCAGGTCTGTGGCCACAAAAACTATAACTGTATGAGTTAATGTTAAAGATCATAGGAGAATGTCAGTCTTGCTTGGCTCTTTAGTTTGCATAAGAAGTAGTGGTTTAGAGGCACTACAGATTTGTATCTAATGAGTGTTTGATTACACAGTTAAAAAAGGAAACAGAGCGGAGAGTGCTTCTGGAAAACAAGTGTAGCCATGGGACAAGAAGGGCTTGTGGTGCCATGAGGTGAGTTTATGAAATTAAAAGTAAATGGTTTATTGGCATGCATAGTGGCAGACTGCTTAGAGCCAGACGACTCTCGGGCTCGCTGAGTGGGCTTTGTATGTTCTTCCTGTGTTACTGTAGGTTCTTTTTGGGTAATTTAGCTTCCCCATACAGTCCAAAGACCTAAGTATGTTAGGAGAAATGGTAAATCTAAATTGTTTCAGTGATTAAATGTGAGAGTAAATGGTTGTCTGTCTATGTATGTCTCTGTGGCAGCCCTGCGACTAACTGGCAATTGTTCAGTGAATAAGATCTATTGATGCTGGGATAGGCTCAAAACACCTGCAACACCTAAAGGGAATATGTGCAAAATGAACAAATGATTTATTGTGTTGTTTAAACTTGTTAGTTATGGTTGATTCTCTATTGTTTAGTTTGTCTTTAAGAGACAAACCATATGAACCTCCCTCAGTAGCAGAACTGCAAGAGTTTCTACGACGAGATCAAAAGCCTACTGGACATGTCAATCAAGTCTGGCCCAATCTTTTCTTGGGCAATGAGTGAGTCAATTTATAAAGCTTCAAAGTAAAATGCAAACCAGACATTACAGTAAACATTTGACTAATTTTGTGTTTCAGGGTGGCAGCTCGGGACAAGGGAACTCTTCACAGTTTGGGCATAACACATATTGTTAATGCAGCTCATGGTCCTCCCAACCCCAGTCCTGGACAACTGTACTTCTATGTCAACACAGGCCCATTGTTTTACAGAAATATGACTGTGGATTACTATGGGGTGGAGGCTGACGATGCAATAGATTTTATCCTGAGTCCATTTTTCTACCCGACAGCTCGATACATCAGAGCAGCACTGGGTATGGGAGGTAAGTCAATGATGAGGTCACAGAAGTTACATTTGCTGAATAAGTCATTCATTTAATCGTAAACTGTAATATCTGTTTCTGTCTTAATAATTTTGTTTCAGGTCATGTTTTTGTCCACTGTCTGATGGGTGTGAGCCGCTCCGCCACTTTAGTCCTGTCCTTCTTAATGATCTGTGAAGGCCTTCGTCTGCAGGAGGCCGTGGAGGCGGTCAGACAGCACCGGGATATTTGCCCAAATCCAGGCTTCCTCCAGCAGTTGCGTAGCCTTGACAAGAGTCTGGAGAGAGAGAGATGGAGAAGACAACAAGCTGAAAAACTGTAACAAATAAATCACCACACGTGAACACAGGGAATATAGACATTAACAGATTCAGAGATTTCTATTACCACAGTGACACACCCTCTTTGATGGTGCTAAGGCAAATGATTTGGCGTGATAGAAAACCAGCGGCCCCTGTCTTCTGATTATACATCAGGGGTGTCCAAACTATAGCCCAGGGGCCAAATGTGGCCCACAGAGCAAATTTTTCTGGCCCTCAGGCTTACCTCTCAATTGGTCCAAATGGTCTTTTCACTGTATGTAACTCTGCATAATCCAATGAAAGCATACAATGTGTAACAAAAATATCTATCACCTTTTCTGTGTGGTAATATAGAGGTAAAAAAAAACATATGTGGCCAGAAACAGATAAAACCTTTGGGGACTTTTGGTGAAGTGATATCACCTTACCGAATGGCCCTCCATGGTATTATTTTGATGTGGCCCTCAGTGAGACCCCTGTTATACATAGACATATTACTAGTCACAAAAAGTTTTTGGTAATTAATATTTAGAAATATGATGAACATACATGAAGCCAGGATCTCAATGGTGCACAGTCATGAGTGGATTACCCTGCATTGTCATGAGGCACCTGTGTTTTCAGGTCTGTGGCCCGTGATTAAGCCACTCTCTCCTGTCTCGGTCTAACCGATATTGTAAATGCTGCAGCTCAACACTGGTCAACAGTTTTACAGAGACCTCGAAGTGAAATACTTTGGTGTAGAAGCTGTTGATCCCATCCCAAATTCAACCTTCAGCTATACTATAGTCCTGCTGCAGAGTTCATAGATGCCGCTCTCAAAGATTTTGAAGAATTTCTCTTACAGGCCACTTTATTACGTAGACCTGGCACCTGAAATGTACAGACCTAGATGTAGCAATTGGTTCTCTAAGCTACTGTTGCCTTTTTTATTGTTACAAACCAGTTTCTGACAACAAGATATTTTTGCCCACAGAATTACCGCTCATTGGATATTCTCTGTAAAAACATGGTTGTGTGAAAATCCTGGTTGTTCTTTGTTCTGATGCTTGGTTCGCATATAAAAAGGTCTACCTAATAAACTGTCCAGAAAGTTGTTGATATGGTAAATATATAGTTCTGGACCACAGTTTTGTTAAGATATACTAAGATTTTTGCTTGATTTCAGCATTTATGCTACCATTAATCATTTGTAAAACAGTAACAGGCAAAAGCACAAAACTCACACAAACACACAATGCCATTTCTCTGTGCCAGATAAAACCACTACATTTGAGCTACATTGAAACAGCACAGATCTCTTTGCAAAATGTACCTCAGTATTTCAACATTCTTCATTCATTTATGTGTATTCTTGGTTTTATTTTTGCATGTAAAGTTGTGCCATGGGTGTTAGTCGGTCAGGAGCACTCGGCCTATGTGATGATCTGTCAGGGACTGTCCTTTGGTGGAGGTCATTATTGCTGTGTGTCTGAATCGGGACATTGGACTCAACTCCGGATTTTTGGAGCAGCTCAGGCAACTGGACATAAGCCTGAGTGAACCTGACCAAAAAGAAAATCCCTGAACGCATACTGACATACATTTATCAATATTATATAGAATAGATAGCTTGGACTGTGACATTTATAGGTGTAACACTTCAACACTAACAAGAGCTAAAGGTTTTGGCTCCAAAAATAACTGGGCAAATGAAAGCTGATTCTCACACCTGACCATGTATTAGTGGCCATTATGTAAGCCTTTGTTTTGGTTTGTTTGCTTAGCACCATATAGTTTCTTAATGTTGCTGGTTTCTACAGCAACATTTAAGGTTGTGGGTCACCACTTTTACCAACAGTAGTCAAATTTTTGATTGGTGTGATAGCCCATACAAACCCTGATTTGAGGTTGCTGTGAAGGTTTGTTTATATTTGTAGCTTCTTTCAGGATTATGACACTTAGATGAAATATATTGATACATATTTAGGTAAATATTTAGTTTGTTCATAATATTGTACTTTACCAGAGAGTCTACATTAGATAATAATTATATCGGCGAAACAACGATATTATGGAATCACGTCGGTCTGCATCTGCGCCCGCAGATCCTAGCTGTGAACGCAATAACTCAAAAAGTCTTTGCTGGATCTTTCTCAACCTTTGCACACAGGTACATATCATGAAGATGCAGAACTGGATTGAGTTTGGTACATCTATGATTAATGTCAATTAAATAATTAACAAATTAATGCCCAGATGCACTTTATTGAGCCAATAATCCTGCTGAACATAAACTAAATTGTGTGAATTTTGATACAGTGATCTGGGCACATTACAGAGGTCAAATAAAGAATGCCTCTATAGCGCCCCCATGTTTATGACCCCTATGGGAAGTCAGGTATATTTGACAGCCTCTAACTTGCACATACTTTGCCTGATTACGCTCAAACCTGAAACACCTAATTACCCCCCGGCCCTGAACACATCTAACCAATATGATGGCAGTTACCTCTATAGCGCCCCCTATAGACTGAAAGAAGAATGTAGTTTTAGGGAATTTTAGTCAAATAGACCCTTCCCACGTTTGTCATGGTTTGGGGGTGGCACCTCTTAATTGCTCATTAACAATATAAAAACTTTAAAATTATGGTGCCCGTTGGTGACAGTTGTGGCAGACGTATGGGGCCGTTTCGCCGATATACACCTTGCTGTCGGGGTCGACAGCACAGGCCTAGTTTAATAAGAGTTGAATAAAAGCTGTGAGATACAGTGGATGCATGTTTCCAAGTTGTCTTGTTGTGTCACAGCTGAGGTCAGGTGTTGGAGCCCAGCTGACTCAAATATCAGGTTACCCACAGAGAGGAGCTCATTCTGGGGAAGTGTTTCAGCTTCACTCACTGCAGAGGTCTCCACTCACATAAACACACAAACACACATGTGCACAGAATCTGAGCTGCCGGTCTAAAGCCCTGCTGTTCCACCGATGAAAGAACTGTCCTAAAAAGAGGTACGTTTGATTTGTCTTGTTTTATAAATGGGCCTTTACCAGTTTTGTTTTAAAATGATACTCTGACACAGAAGCCTCTTTAAGCCTTTGTTTATTACATTTATAAGATGGGTATTATAATTTTATGCATTGTTGGATAGTTAATCAGATCAGATTAACTTAATCAGATTTGAATCCAATGCTTAGAATACAAGTTTTGAGTCTTTTATCATAAAAAACATACTGTACTATCAAGTGTTTCAACACAATTAAACTGTTGTATATAAATAATATGGATCATTTTATAGACTCATATTCACTGTTGTAATTTAATAACCCTTAAATTTGGACCCTCAAAAAGAATGAAACTTGCTCACAGTATTTTGCTGCTTACTGCTGTTGAAGTCACAACCTCAGTACCTCATTCATTGAGAGATGCTGTTTTGCAAATCTCAGGCTTGAATCATGTCTTCCTGCGTCACAAAGAGCAAACATAAAAACCCATATGCAGCAGTGCAGGTGGATCCTGACAGTGATTATATCACTCCAGGGACATTAGACCTGGAGCAGCTGTTCTGGTCCGGCTCCGGGGCTCAGTACTCGCATGTTGACCAAGTCTGGCCCAATGTCTACATCGGAGATGAGTGAGTCACTTTTATAAATAAACTACATTTAGATCACTGTTAACTCTTATTAACGTTATATTTTACATTGAAACAGGAAGACGGCTCTGGAGCGGGAGGGTCTGAGGGCCCTGGGTATAACACATGTCCTGAATGCAGCTGAGGGCAAGTTTAATAATGTATTGACTGGAGCAGAGTACTACAGTGACATGAACATTCAGTATCTTGGAGTAGAAGCAGATGACAAACCCACATTTAACATCTCTCAATACTTCAGCTCTACAACACAGTTCATCCATGAAGGCCTCAGTGACCCCCAGAGTGAGTACTGGACCAAAGACAGTTTCTAACCACTGAATATGAGATACAAAGCTGTTGTCAATTTATCTTTGTTACAGACAGAGTCCTGGTGCACTGTGTGATGGGACGCAGTCGGTCGGCGACCTTGGTCCTGGCTTACCTCATGACAAAGAACTGTTTAAATGTGGTGGATGCTATTGAGCATGTGCGACAGCGGCGATGTATTCTGCCCAACCATGGTTTCATCAAACAGCTCCGGGCTCTAGATATTACCCTGCAGGAGGAACGATTACAACAGAAGAGACAGCTGCAAGGTCAATAAAGGCCCGCCATTTACAACTTACAACTGTGAACATCCAATATCTCAAGTGAACTTTATAACATTACTGTGGTATACATGTGTTGAAACTGTAATTTTTTTATGCATGTTTTTTTTATATTATGCCGTTACATCTAAAGCACTATTAATCGGCATTCATAACTAAAGAAATTGTAGATCTTCGTGTAAAAAATAAAACCTGCAACTTATTATCAATGTAATGGTTTTATTTAGATTTTGTGGTCTAGTACAGAAAGGAGCAAAATCAAAATCACTTAACAGATGAACACCATTATGCAGATAGCAAGTGCATTAACCTGCAAAATTCATGGTTTCTTCTTTGAAGTTGAGAGCTACATTTCTGGCCCTAACACAAAACTTTAAGTGTCCACTATATCTCACACTAAAAACCAACAATATACTGTATGTGCAAAAGACTGTTGCCCATCACTGGTCTAGACTTAGAGAAAACAAACAATTTCTGAACCTAAAAGTAATTAACTCAAATTTAGAAAAAGGCACCATTTACATTTGGCTACAACCTAAATGTCTTAAATTCACCAACACTATGTTTAATGACATGATTTACAGTCAAGGGACATGTGTGCGACAAAGAATATGATTACACTTTTAAATTTACAAAAGTTAATCTGGAATCATTACATTTATAGAAAAAGTCTATAATAAAAATTACAAACGTTCCTCCCAAAATATTCCACTGCTGCTGTTTATAGTTACTTTATGAAATGCTGAAGAAAAAAAAAATGATTTAGTAGAAGTGTTACTGGTTCTGTCAGTGGGCTTCAGTCCAGCCACATGTTGATAGGTCCTTTGACATGTTTCTGTTTCTTAAAGTAACACAATTAAATCCTGTATTGTTGAAATGTATCAGACTCTTAACATGAAACTATTGGCTTAGAGATTCTCTACTGACCTCAAGTGGAAGAAAAATTAACCACAAGAGAATCATGATAAAAAACGTGGACGGATTGAGGTCAAGTTTGTTTCTGAGTTTAAAAATGTGGATAGGTTTTGACGGCAGCCGAAACAGTGTGTGGTGAGTCACCAGGTCCTTGGGCCTCAGCTAAAGTCAGGTTTTTCAGGAAAGGTGCACCCTGCTTGTTGAATGATGACATTGGCGGCATAGTGAGCAGCCTTCACACATTCTTCCAACGGTTTCTCCTGAACGAGCTCAGACAAGAAACCTGTGTCACAAGAGTTTTAGTAAGAAACTCGTGCACACAGAGATAACTATGTGAATGGATGACATACCTCCTACAAAGGCATCTCCAGCACCATTTGTATCCACAAGGTCTTTAGGGTCAACTTTGATCACAGGGTAGGTTTCTACCTTGTCACCTGGTTCAACAGAAATATTTATTCACATTTGTATCAAGTATTGCTAAGACCCCAAACACGCTGGATGTGTTTTTTGAAGCGTTTTCTGAGTGTCATATACCCGTGATTAAGGCATTTTCAAGGACATTTTTGCCCCCTTGCCTAATTTTTGATGCCTAACGCAAGCATCAAGGCAAGATTCCCATTCAAAATACATTACAAAGAAACATTTCTTTCTATATTTCTACAAAAATCATAAGCACTACACCTAACGGATGCTTTGTTGGTGTTTGAAGCATCAGTGGCTCCGATGAATGTCGAATTAGCACGTTCACTTTTACTTTAAAAATGTTTGCATTTAAATTAGCCAGCCTAAGGAGACAATATGTCTATTCAACCAACTGTAGTCAGCATATGTACATTATAAGAACATTTACTCCCATATTTTGTTTTGAATTGGATTTCCATGCTGCCTAGCAGACATGCCGCTGCATGTGATGCATCCAGTGTGTTAAATATAAAATAATCTTACTTAAGGCCATCACGGTGTCGTCTTTTCCATGAGTCAACACAACAATTCTCTGTCTCTGCTTGTTCACTTTGGGCAGAGCTTGGGCTTTTTCAGCAATTTCTTTTAAGTCCTTGGTCTGTAGAAACATAGTATATGTATATTAAAAATGTATTTAAATAAAAATATGCCTTAATGGGTTCACCTCAAATTCCTGCTCTTTAGAAAATGCTGCTGCTTCCTGTTCAACAAAACAAAAACATTAATAAACGCTAACATCAAAGAGACCCTAATGTTTAAGACAACACTGAAGTGCATTATTTACCGTCTCGTTGCCAAAGAGCACATCTACATAAGGCATAACCTGCATGAGGTTGTCTTTGAAGAACTGACAGATGAAAGGCGCCGACAGATTCAGACAAAACATCTTGTTATTTTCTGATGCATGTTTTGCTACTTTCAGGATGGACTCCAAAGAAACCGTTAAGAAGAAACCCTGTATAAAAATAACACTGTATAAAGAACAATATGCCTTTGATATTATACATTATATTACATTATAAAACTGTAGTCTATAATGTAAAATAAGTCCAACATACAGCAATGTAGTAGACTTTGGCTTTCTCCACCAGCTTCCAGTTTTCTTCCAAGTCTAGATGTTTATCCTTTTTGTAACAATTAGCAGCAGCAAGGTTAGCTACTAAAGACCTGAAAAAAATAGTATCCACTCTGAAACTCAACATAATAAAGATAACAAAATGAAACTACTTTGATGTTAAATGAATGTCTATGATCAAAGATAAGTGGAAGCAGAGAGGACCACAGAACCATTTTAAGAGCAAATATGACTTTAATGTATTTGTAGTGTCACCTGTTATCTCCAGTAATACATGCCGCACATGTTCCTGTGGGCTCCTCACTCTGCTCGTAGTAGTGGGCGTCGATGTGTGCCTCTTCTGCTTTCTGTTTCAAAATCTCCCCAAACTTGTCTTTGCCGATGCAGCCAAAGAAAGTGCCCACATTATGAGGCTCTTGGATCATCCACTGAAAGCATTTATGACATTTTATTATTATTATATATAGGGTATGGTGGCCAGTTTCTAACAGTTAAACAAACAAAGCAAAAGCAGATTCTACGTGTGAATGCGATAACTCAAAAACTGACGAATCACTTTAAAATTTTATACAGAGGTACAATCATAAACTTCTACGATGAATATTAATTAAGTAATTAATTAATGCCCTTAAGCTGTGAACGCAATAACTATATAGTAATAGTTACAGTAATAGTTTTTGCTGTATCTTTTCAATTTTTGTAGAGTTACAGATCATGAAGACGCCGAACTGGATTGATTTTGGTACTTCTACGATGAATAATAATTAATGCCCTGGAGCACTTTAATTAAGCCATTAATCCTGCTGAACATAAACAAAATCTCATGAATTTTGGCACAGTGATCTGAGCTAGTGTATATTAGTGTACATAGGCAAATTACAGCGGTCAAATAAAGAATGCCTCAATAGCGCCCCCATGTTTATGACCCCTATGGGAGTCTGGACACAGAGAGCAATGAAACTTGGTACAGTGATTCTCCACAGTGTACCAAACATAAAATATTATTATGACCCCACCCTGCAAAAGGAATATTGGATTGAAATGGTGAGTTCAGGTATATTTGACAGCCTCTAACTTGCACATACTTTGCCCGATTAGGCTCAAACCTGTAACACCTAATTCCCCCCCCCACCCCCCCCCCAGCCCTGAACACATCTGACTTATATGATGCCAGTTACCTCTATAGCGCCCCCTACAGACTGAAAGAAAAAATTTGCCAGGCAAATAAAATAGTCAAATAGACCCTTCTCATAGAGTTGTCATGGTTTGGGGCGGGGCCTCCTAATTGCTCGTTAACAATATAAAAACCCTTAGACATCATGATTAAGGTGCCTGTTGGTGACATAGAATTTGTGGCAGATGTATGTGGCCATTTTGCCGATATACACCTTGCTGCAGCATGGGCATGGGCCTATTTGTTATTGATTGTTAACAGTAAATCTGTGACATACCTGGGCAACTTTTATTGAGTTCTGCGTAGCTCCGCCAGCGTGATATTCGACTTTAAACTTCTTAACCAGCTCTTCAAATCTACAAAGAAACAACCTTCAAACTTAGGCTGCAAGTGTATATCATAGTAATTGAGTGCAGTATTAGTAGTTTCATTATATATACAGAACTCTAATCTCTGCACATACAACAGACACGCATGACTGCACAATCACTGTGGCACACCCTGAATGAAATAGGTCTTTGTGGGGCAGCAGCGGCAGCAGCAAGAAAATATATCCACATTTTGACATGTTATGTAATAAAAGCCCTGAAAATATAAATATATATATTTAGTCTGATAAACAAACCAGGCTTGTGCATTAATAAGGTTTGTGACTGAGCCCGGAGCAAAAAGAGGGACATCTGGGAAAGATAATATAGACTAGGGTATGTCAGCTCAGATAGGATGAGTGGATGGGAAGAGATTATATCATAGAAATATAACCACCCAAGTCAGCAGTGTTGTGTAGAAACAGTAATTTGGTGGTTATTTAAATGAATGCAGACGAGTGCAAATAGGTCTTTCTAGACGTAATAAGCTTTTTTTCACTTGTAGCCAAACAATTTTTATACTAAATATTTAAAGAACAAAATAACCAAATACGGATAATATTCCAAGGATACAGTATGTCTTTGGACTGTTTCACACCACATTCTTATCACCTGCTGTCTGCATTTTCACTCCAGTTGTGGGGGAACTGGGAGGTGAAGTGTCCTGCTTTACCATTGGCTGACACTGCCTCTCCGAGGTCCCTCTGCTGCTCTGTGAATGGTCATTACTAAATAACTGAGGTCAGTTGTGGTGATTCTGGTGTGTGCCTGTTTTGACTGAATAGCTCCGGAGCGAAGAGGAGCAAACTGTCTGGATTTACATCACTGTGTTATCAGTAAAAACTGGACCTTTAAGCAATGAGATACAGCCAGCACAGTCAATTATTCAAATGTCAGCAAGGAAAGTAAATATAGGAAATACAAACAATGCTTTGTGCTTGTCCTCTGCCAGAATCTGGTCGTTAGGCTTCAGAGTGTATCTGCAAATTATAAAACAGCAACAGGGTGGCTTTAGTTTTTATTAACAACATTTGCTTAACCATAAGCTGCTGTCGACTTAATCAACACATCAAATATTTACATAGAAATACTTTAGTACAAGCCAAAATACTCAGCACGGACTCAACAAAAAAAGACATGAAAAATAAATATTGTGGATAAAAATGGACAACTTCCAAATCCATGTGGACTGCTTGTATAGAGATGTCCTGACCCACACAAAATTTCAAAGAGGTCAATGTAATTTGTATAAGTTTTATAATAAAAGGGTCTTGAACTATTGACCTATGGCTCTAGGGAGATTGATGCAGCTAATCAGACAACGGGATGGATGAAGGTTGCTAAATTCCAAAATGCCTTACACCATGTAATGCCCAACCAGTTCATCTTACTCTAGTGTATAATTAACACATCTTGAAACGTTGCGAAATAAACATCAAATTAATGCATTTCTAAGATGCCAATTTAAAAGCATATTATTTTGAACTTACTTGTCTAAGAAGTCCTTGTCCACTACAGCACAGATGTCCAACAAGGGGTTTCCCATGCCAAAAAGCGAATTTGGGCTGAAACATAAAAATAAGAACAGATTAAATAGCTGGTGAAAGTCCTAAATCATTATAAATATCTAATTTTGGTATAGATCGACTGCCTTGCCTTCACAGAGAAACAGTTATGGAGGGCAGATGAGCTGTTTAGAAAGTAGCTCAAACTGGATTGATCACAGTCCAACATTGTGAGACTGTCTGGCCATAGTTTGGATCCAGTGTATCTTAGTGTTTCCATATGGCCACAATCACATGACATGATTATAAACTATTTTTGTCAAATAAGGAAAAGAAAAGTAGCTGAAAAAACAAAAAAGGATTAATACTTCTCTTTAACTGTATTAAAAGAACTGCCTTTTGAGGACAGCTGTAAGTAGGCCGTGACTGTGGTCTCTGGGACAAAACCACAGAGCACAGACAAATGCAGTTTTATATCTCCAGCATCAACAAAACAACAGCATTCCAGCAATTTGAGTCGATAAAAATAAGCAACTCCTCGCGGCGCAGCTCTGTGCATTGTCAATTCACAATAATAGGGGGTTGTCCCACAAGCAGTAATCAAATTTCACGGTCACCGAATCATACGACATTATGTATGATATGGCTGTGAAAACGAATTGATAAGCTCTGTAGATTTAATAGGAATTTAGCACATGATCTTTGGTTATTTGTTGCTGTGTTTGGTCTTTGATACATGCAGGTCCAGGATGTTGGCGTCAGTGGGAATAACCCAGATGGAACAAAGCGTCTCAACATAGGCCTCCAGATGCCACCTCCACAAGACTGTCTACTAGCTTATTTTCATGCAGTACAGGCCAAAGGGTATTATTTGGTACAGAAAACCAGTAATTCACAGGCACTGACTGGGCTGTGCCTCTATACAAAATGCATTTAACCAGTATATTCCCACCCATTTCTAAATCCCTACAGCAAATACAGCTACGGTATGTTGCCAGATAATTAGAGGTTGTGCAGTCAATTAAGCCCAGATCCACTGACTACCATAGCTTCTATTTGCATGTCTACCTAGTCTTACCTTGCAGAAGACATGGTGTACCTCTCTGTGCACAGCAGGCAATCAGTGACAAGACCTGTTGAGCAACCCTAAACCGGCTCAAAATGGCTAAACATTCAAAAACTTCACAATTTGTTTGCTGGCATATATCGATTTTCCTCTGCAACCAGGTCCGCCGTCACTGATTGGCGCATCTGAAGATGGGCGGGCCAGTGTGTGTCTGTACATTGGCTTGTGCTGCAGATTTCACTGTAAACAAGCCGATCCCTCAGAGGAGCATAGCCAAGAACATGTGTATGGAATAGATGACTGGAGCTTCATTCACACTTTCATCTCTTGTTGTTGTTTTTTATAACTGTATTAACTGATTGTTTATGGATCATAGTCCTTTGCAACGACATGATGCTTAGAGCGGATATTCAGGGGATTTTTGCGCCACCCGCGAGATATCAACAAAAGATCAGTTACAAAATTGATAAATACAGGTCATGCAGCTTTTAATCAGTAGTGTAGAAATGTGTAGCTCTGGCTGATGGGTGATACTGGTTAGCAAACCATTAGCCAACGTTATAATAGTAGAGTAAGGGTCATCTGAGGGCATAAAGTACACTTACTAAACGACCTTCTAATGTTCTCAAATAAATTATCTACTTTCTACTCTGACTTTTAGCACAAGACAGTAGAGATCGTTATATAAGCTAGTACCCTTCAAATAAAACTAACAGACAATGACTGAAAACACATGGCTTTGTGCAGGATTTACGCGGTTCAGTGGTTGTTTTGGGTCACCTTAATTTAGAAGGTGTCTTTTCAGACGGAGACACAACTTTCTCATCCTTCTCCTCCTTCTCCTCCTCCTCTGAGAGTTTGGGTTTCTTTGCTTGAGGTTCTTCTGAAGCCATGGTTGACAGAGTTGAACGCTGTTGCACGTTGTTGGTGAGAAAAATGCGTGCTAAGGAAACTATCATATACGCCCTGCGTAAAACATCACAGGCAGTGAGAAGAAAAGGAGCGCGCCAACCAGAGCCTGACAACAAACTACTTGTAAAAAAGAACCGGTTTAGTCAAATGAGACGTTAGACTTCACACACAAGAGCAGACAGATAAATATGACACATCAACTGAACTACTTTTTGCCACTGACTAAAGTCATTGGGTCTACTTTGATTTAGAAACGTGTGAAATTGTAAATATAGCATGCTAACGGATTGCTATAATTACATAAACAATAATGATTTCATATAAAGGTCCATTTGCAGGCTGTTCTTTGTTGTTTGATATATTTTTTAACAACTTTTGCTGACTACACACTAAGCCTGAAAGTTCGCTTTCAGGGAATATTACACAGATGAGAAGTGCGGCGTAGTTGTCCGTGGATTTTGCCTGAGTAAAAAAAACACTCCACTTATCACATTTGGTTTAGCATTCCGATTACTTTGATTCTACGTGTTGGGTAAATGATACAAGGCCAAACAGTGTTTTAATTGTTGAAGTAATGTTTCATATATTTTACTCCAAATATTGTTGCGTTAACGTGGGCAAAGCAGCTGCAGGCTGCTGATTCGCTCTTAACATCTGCCATATTCGCTCCCACTGGCAATCAGGCACTGTCGTTCAGGCTCCGCAGGTAAAACTTTTCTAAAGACTATTAAACTTGTTACAAGAAGTTTAGATGTAACCACAGTTATTGTTGTTTAACGCTTTTCATTCGTCTTTCGATAATTTATCAAAACTAAAACAATGCGATGTTGCTTCTTGCACATTGCCTTTTAACTTTCATTTGTTACATATCACGACTTCTTTACATGTATATTGCATTATTAAACACTAAACTACTAAAGTGATTTGACCGCTCTGTTTCCTCTCAGATAGGGCTTCACTGACAACAGGCTGTGCATTGTTGCTGCTGAAATGATCCACAGTCTGTTCCTGATTAATAACACGGGGGACATCTTCCTGGAGAAACACTGGAAGAGCGTCATCAGCAGAAGCGTGTGCGATTATTTCTTCGAAGTTAAAGACAAAGCGGGCGATCCGGAGAATGTGCCTCCAGTTTTACAGACGCCACATCACTATCTCATCAGTGTCTACAGGGGCAAGATCTTCCTCCTGTCTGTCATACAGACTGAAGTCCCCCCACTGTTTGTTATTGAGTTTTTGCACAGAGTGGCAGATACCATTCAGGTGTGTCATCTTGATGGTGATGTTTTCTTAATTTTGACAGAAAGCTGCTAATTGAAAGTGCATATTACAGATAACTTTTATTATTAAAGATGAAAATACTGAAATATGTTTTTTAAGACATTATTTAACCACAGACTTGTTACTAACAGGACTATTTTGGCGAATGCTCAGAAGGTGTGATCAAGGACAATGTAGTTATTGTTTATGAGCTGTTAGAAGAAATGCTGGACAATGGCTTCCCCCTGGCAACAGAGTCCAACGTCCTGAAAGAAATGATCAGACCTCCAAACATCCTTCGATCAGTCGTCAATACATTGACAGGTAAGTCTTTCACTTTGATCCATAGTTGTGTTTTTTGCTCTATCTAAAACAGATGTAATCTGCTGTTTACGTCACAGGAAGTAGCAATGTTGGAGATAAGCTGCCAACAGGGCAGCTTTCTAATGTCCCATGGAGGCGTGCTGGTGTTAAATACACCAACAATGAAGCATATTTTGATGTTATTGAAGAAATAGATGCTATAATTGACAAATCAGGTGGGTACAGTATACAAATAGCATATATGCAAATTTGGCATTATTATACATTACAAATGAAATAAGGTATTTTTCTCCTCCACCTGTTTTTCTTCAGGAACAACAGTTTTTGCTGAGATTCAGGGTGTGATTGAAGCCTGTATAAGGCTCAGTGGTATGCCTGACCTGACTTTATCCTTTATGGTGAGACAATGGGGCAAACCTAAATGCAAGGTTAGCTTTGTAAATAATTATGACTTTCACTGTTGTTGTTGTTGACAGAATCCTCGGCTCTTGGATGATGTGAGTTTTCACCCATGTGTCCGGTTTAAACGCTGGGAGGCCGAGAGGGTCCTCACTTTTATACCACCAGACGGAAACTTCACACTCATGACATACCATGTCAGCGCTCAAAAGTAAGAATGATAGTTAATAAAGTTAGTTGTAGAGGGGTGCCTAAAATATTTAGAATTTTTAGTTCTTTGATTAAAAAACACAACATTCTAATTGTTTTTCTGTCTTCAGTCTAGTGTCCATTCCTGTTTATGTGAAACAGAACATAAGTTTTTTTGAAACTCTGGGATCCTGTGGACGTCTTGACATCACCATTGGACCCAAACAGACCATGGGGAAGATGGTGGAGGGTTTATCTGTTACTATACCTATGCCCAAGACTGTGCTCAGTGCCAACCTCACAGCCACACAAGGAAGCTATACCTATGATCTTGCTACAAAGGTTACTTCACTCATACACTATTTAGTTATCTGTTAATTTTCATGTAAATTCAATGTATTAATAATTAGTCATCTTAATCACAGTTTTTTTATTATAACATTCTCGTACATACTTACATATTTGGTCATTTTAGGTTCTGATCTGGGACATTGGAAAACTCAATCCCCAAAAACTTCCTAATTTGAAGGGGAGTTTAAGCATGCAGTCAGGAGTCCCCAAACCAGAGGAGAACCCTTCACTCAGCATTGGCCTGAAGATCCAGCAGCTGGCCATCTCAGGTATCAGGAAGTTGATGTAGTACATGTGGCTAAGTATTGAAGAGCTGGTGGCTCACATCAATTTAACTTTTTTCAGGTCTTAAAGTGAGTCGCCTTGACATGTATGGGGAGAAGTACAAGCCTTTCAAAGGAGTCAAATATCTAACCAAAGCAGGAAAATTTCAAGTCCGGACCTGAACAGGTCTATCTTTGGTCAACAATCTAGTGTGCCAAAAATGGGGCAGCAGAAAGTCCCACTAAGTAATGAGTCTTAAATTTTACATATCCTACAAATATTATAATTGAACAATTATCATTTCTATTTTTATTTATTGTATTCTGTATTGTTTTGTCATCCGTAAAGGGAAGCCTTAATAACCAATGTAACTTTAAGTGCTAATAATTTCTTTCATATCTATGTTACTTTTAACAGTTTTGAGTGTTGCCCAAGGGAAATATTTACTTTGAAAATATGCACATATATATAGCTCTCTGTGCATATTGACTCCAAATCCCTTGAAAGACATATTGACATATTGTGAGACCTAATGTAGCCAGTTTATATATTTATATATATATATATAAATTATTTTATACTGTTAGTTCTCTATCATGTCTCAAGGCAGTGCCCTTATCACAGGCTTTTTTGCACACATTCACTACAATGTGGCCTTTGAAAAGTAAAGAAAATGATTATTTATCGAGGTACATAATGCATACAATCACACAAACCTTTTGCCTTGGACAGCTTAACAGTATATGTCACTGATCCAATGATGATTAGACCTTGTGACTGACTGGGGTATATGACAATCTGCCTTGATGAGCGAATGGTTCAGATGTGTAAAAAGCACTCACTTTGAAACCCTCACGTTTGATGCAACCTCTGCACAATGTTTGCACAATCACTTGTCTACATTTAGCTCTTGTGTAATTTTGTATTTTATTGTCTCCACTGCCTTATAGTAAAACATGCAAAGAAGTAAAAGTCTATATCTTTTGTTTCACACTGAACCTCCTCCTCCTCCGTGACACACAAATAGACACACACTCTAGTTGTCATTTTTATTACATATTTATTCTTCCAAGGCACAGCAGTTGTGTTGGCAGGGCTCAAAGCTATCAGAATATATTCAGGGTGCAACACATTCAATACACACAATAACACCCTGTGGGTCTGTGACTGCTACATGTTCAATATAGGCCCAAAAAAAAATCTTTAACATTCAGTGCTGCTATTCTCTAGCTCTTGCCGTCACCAGCACAGCACCCTAATACTGTTGAAGTGAATATCACACATACGACACATACACATCTGTCATTTCTATCACATCCATAATAAAACACTTACAAAACCTCAAATGGAGGTGCATTTGACATCATAAAATGTGCATTCACATTTTTCTTTGCATTTTTTGTTTCTTTACTTAATACACAAATGTTTTGTGTGCAAACCACCAGGGTTGTGAGTAAAGTTTGTCAAATGTGCTTTAGAGCAGAGAAAAGTAAGAAGCATTTTAAAATAGAAAGTCCAAAACATGCTCTTCTTTTTTAAGTTTTTTAAGCCTTTTATGGCTACAGGAAATCAGGGAGAAGAGTGAAAGTGACTGTCGAAGTCCAGCTGTATAAGCTCTACCTATGGGCCACATGCTCCACCTACTGGGCTAAACCACAGCCCAGACATGCTTCTTTGACTACATTCACTGCCTCGAGAGGGTTAACTGAGTTTATTTGATGCATAAACAGTGCAGGAAGTGCATCACTAAAAGTGTATTTATATGTTGTCAAAAATAACTAGACTATAAAGTCTTAAACCTGGATATTCAGAAATGAAAAAGTACATTTCATAAAATAAATCCTTTGGTATTTCTGGTATAGATACTATTTCAACACATTTAACACTACATAACATTTTAGAAAAGCAAACTATGATTGATTTAAACTCCTCGTATCCTGCAACTCAAAAAGTAAAATACCTTCATTACGTGATTAAATGCCTTAAATGGCTTTTAAGAACTATATATTTTGCCTTGGTTATGTAAGACTTGCAGCCATCACCTGAAAGTGTCATAGTGATGTTTTATCAACTTTAGATTCACAGAGTTTATATTAATAGTGTTAGGGACAAAGTAAACATTAAAAGGTCAGAGAGTCAAGATGACTTCTTAAATATAGTCTCAAAGTCTGAAAGTCCATAAAGCTTAAACATGAAAACAAAAAGCCCTGTTGTATATACATAGGACAAGAACAAACTCTTATTGAAAATCAAAAGTAAATGAGTGAGAAGAGAACATAGTCTGTATAAAATAGAAAAAAATCTCCATGCCAAAATATATAGCTGGGATTTAGATAAATTCTTGTAACACAACATACCAAAATGTATATTAAATCTGTCTAGCCTTTTTAATTTCATGTGTAAAGAAATATGGAGCAAAAGGCTGTTATTTCAATAGTAGCATTCTCCCAACGACAGTAGAACAGATCTACAATCAGCTATAGTTTTAAGACATGCAGATGTGCTGAAGGTGCACACTGCTTTTTACAGGATCTGAGCCTTATGTGAGCTTTACAGACTGGCTTCATTGATACCAAGGCGTCTTTCGAACCCAGCGAAGAGTAAACCCGGCGTCTGTGCGGATCTTAATGGAAGCTGCCTCTGCTTCTCTCACCGTCTCCTTCACAGACTGCATCAGGTTCTGGGCATTGTGTACCAGCATCTCTGTGGCCTGGTCAGGTAGATGTGGTTAAGTAAATATGCTAGTGTGAACATGACCAATTAAGAGGTTTAATAAATATGGTTTACCTGCTCGGACTCCTCTTCACTGATGTTAGTTCGTCCAAGCATAGTGGCTTTGACAGTGGACAGGATCTTCAACTGTGTGCTGATGGTGGGGATTCGTTCACATACCTTTGTGGTAAAAAAATATCAACATTTACTGATCAATGAAAAAATACATAGTCTTTGGTATAGGCGTGTCACTCATACACATTTACCTGTAACAGGTTGGTCCGGATGCGCCTGTCAGTGCACTGCTTGGCCACTTCCTTTGCCAGTCTGGTCACCTCATCTGAAGCTTTGGCAATGTCCTTGGCACATTGAATCAGAGCTCGCTTGTTGCCACTTCCACCACGCACTAGTCGAGACATCTCTGCCATCAGCAAAGCCATCCTTTTGGCTGCTGCAATAATGTCATTACCCTAAAAATGACAGGTTGGAGGAAATAATGCATCAAAAATGTCAGGAAACTGGTGTGGAACATCATATATTATATACAGTATAAGTAGTGAATTCGGTTTCAACCTTAAATAAATGAATGTGATCAAATCAGGCACAAAATATATAAGCATATGTAGTGGGCTGCATGCAGTGCATTTGGCAGATACAAACCCATTGAGTTAGTCTTAGTATAAATGCTGGCATATGCTCTGTAGATAATGTTAATGGTAGGGCAGCAGACACATGCATAAAACAGTGATCATACAACACAAGCAGGCAGTCTAATACCAAAACTAAATCACCCAGAAGTCTTTGGGAAACTGTCATCCTTGGCTTCAAAGGTTGGTCAGAAATTAGTGTTTGACAATAGCGAAACATCTTAAGCAGTTTTACTTAAAGAAGGCCTTGTGAAGCCAGTACCAGTTTATTTATGTGGTGCAACAAACCATTGCCATTCCAAACAATCCTGGTTCAGTATGGTTTCAGCAAACCCATGTGTCAACCATATCTCAACGTGATGCAACAGCAGCCACAGCTTGTTGTTGTTTCCAAAGTAGTGGCAGATGCAGAGCTCAATGTCCCACTTTCAGCTCGTGCTCCATAGGTTGTCCTGCATGGCTTCCCACCAGTCTAGGCCATTGACTCGTTTGCATGCGTAGATATGCATGTAATAGTAAAAGTCAGAGAGTACTTGACACTCCGGCGGGAGATACAATTACTAACTGACTCCCACGTGTGCATGTGAATATGTATTATGTGCGCAGACCTTGCTGGACCACTTGCGCGCCTCCTGGTGGAGAGCCTGGGCAGCTGCCAGAATGGGTTGATTGACAGGCTGGTTGGAGGGCATCATTAGCAGCTCCGGTTCATAGTCATCCTCACCATCAGTAAAATCATCTTCCTCATCTACTTCCCTCTCCTCTACTGGCTCCTCATCCTCAGGCTGGACAGGTCAAGGGAGTTTGTTGAAGGAGCGCCATTTGGGATTGGGAAGACAGGGAAGAAGGGGGAAAAGAAAGCAGGGTTGGCAGGGAGGGAAGCATGGGAAAAGTTGGGATTTAGTAAAGTATGAGAGGCACCAGGTGACAGACCAGAGGACAGAAGATTCACAGGAAGAAGAAGCAAATACAGGCATTGTGAAGCAGCAAGGAGGGACAGAGGTGGAGCCACACGTGCAGAAAAGAAATGGATTCAACACAAAAAGAGAGGCTGGCCCGGGCTGGTAACGTCTGACGAGTTTTCTTAGGTGTACCCCAGTTTGTTTATATTCAAAAACTGCTAAGATCACTGTTACTTCAGACAGGTTTCCAAAAACAGCCTTTGGTGTATAGATCAGACATGGGTTTCTACATATAAAACATTTAAACACATGTAAACATAGACAATACAAGCAAGGTCAGGTCAACCATGGTCACATCTCTTCTGTATCATTGCGCCAGTGGTTATTTGGATTTTAAGGCATAACAGACTTACTAAAGTTACTTGCATGTGTACCATCTAAACAGTCTTACATGCAGATGACAGTTTCCAGGTTCCCACTGAAATTGGACTTGGATCATTGATCCACATTTCAGAATATAATCATGATTTCACAATTTGGTTTCCAAGACATTAGATTCAATTCTGACAAAAGCAATTCATGATCAAACAAATGACTTTCAATCATCAGAGAGAAAATGCAAATAAGGTTTGTGCGACGCTGACCTTGCTCGACCACTTGCGGGCCTCATCGTGGAGCTGTCGGGCCGCCACCATCATGGGTTCACTCAGGACCTCTCCAGCCTTCTGCTCCGGGAACTCCTCATCCTTCTCTTCTGGAGGTGGGGGCCGTGGTGGTGGCACCTCGCCCTCAGGCAGGGGTGGCTTTGGAGGAGCCTGCTCATCACTCACCTACAGAAAATGGTAGGTAACAGGTAACTAACATAAGTATTCTTTTTGTGTTATTAGCTGAGTATTGCTATGACTAAGAATAAGAAAATAGGTTTTTATTGGCCCTAAATTAGTCACAGAAAGTTTTGGGTACATTTCTGGGTAAATACTGTGGAAAAAGAAGTATCATTATGTAATTTCAGCCAATATCAAGTTTGTTCTTTGATTGCGGGGGGGTTGGTATGAAAGTTTTAAAGCAAAAAGGTACAAATCATCAACAGCCCCTAACACACACAGCGAGAGAGGAAGTAGGCAAAGGCAGTATAAAAGAGTGTCATTTATCAAGTGTTTTCTTTAATTGTGGTGGTGCGTACATGGAGCTGGTCAAGATCTGGAGGTGGAGGTGGGAACTCGGGCTCCTGAGGCTGGAAGGCTTCTCGGACTTTTCCCACTGCACCCAGGATCCGCAGACACGAGTCCAGATAGGCTTTCTGTAGGCCTATGGAAAAGTGTGTCAGTAAGTAAAATTACTTGTGCCTATTTTGCAAGCTGTACCTTTGTCTTGGATGTTCCCAGCCACTGCCTTGGCGTCCATGACCATTGGCGAAATGGTGTGTGAGAGGATATCAGAGGCGTGCTTCACTGTGTCTCTGAACCGAGGGTCTTCAGAGTTCTCCACTTCTCTTTTCGCCACCAACAAAACTCGATTTGCCCGTCTCGCAATGCTTGTTGCTCCGGCAACAAGCATTTGTGGTTGAACATTTGCCATTGCCACTCTGCACTTGTCAATATCTTTCTTTATGGCTTCTTCAGATGCATCTAACAGTGACTTGGTGTCTATGGCCTCATCCACCAGACCTGGGTCAGCGACAGACACAAAGACAGGATTGTAATTTAATACTTTTATTTACTATGCATTTGTTTTTAACTGTACAACTCACCAGTGAGCCGCTCTACATTGTCAATCCATTGGTTTTTCATTGTGTCAAAGTGCTCATATGCCGCTTTATTTCCTGGATTTTTTAATAAGATACGAGCAGCAGAAGTCACCTACACGTAACAGAGGAAACAGCTTAATGAAGTTTATCATAATAACTGCAAACCGGATACAGCTCTGAAGGTGGGAGACAGAGACACACCTGTGGAGTGAGCTCTCGAGCGTGTTTCACAGCAGAGTGGATGCCCTCCACAGTGCTCTTATTGGCTGTTCCTACAGCAGCAGCCTTCTCTGCAGTGGCCCCCAGACGACCTGCATGAGCCTCAAAGTTCCCTGCACGTTCCTCAAACACCTACAAGAAACATTGAGGTGGGACCAGTTAGATGAGAAGGATGCACACAAAACTGGCCCAGGGTTTTATCACTGACCTCCTCTCTGTTGGGGGCATCAGGAGGGGCAGTTGCAGCCACAGCCAAGAGCTTGACAGGTGTAGTGGTGTCACTAAAAACATCTGACACCTCCTGGGTCATCACGTCCTGCATGTGCTGTCTCAGGTCCTGAAGGAAGAACAGTTTATGTCAGTCCACTAGGTGGAGCTCTTTCACCTGACTTCTGACCAACGGTATATAATACTATGAATGTACAGACTTGTGGTATAAAGATAGTACCTTAAGACTGTCCTGAAGCTGGGCAGCTGTGGCTCTTGCATGAGGTGCCTCGGCCTCTCCTCGACCAGCCATGTCGGCCAAAGACGCCATCAGAGCATCGGTTCGGTCACATCGTCCAATCATGTCCTGACGATATGGACCCAACAGGCCTCCTGCCAGCCTCTTACCCTCTCCAACCATTCCTCTGATCGCCGCTTGACCTGTAGATTCAAAGATGATGAGTCAGTATGCTCCTGCTCTCATATACTGTATTCAACCTCACAGTAAAACACTGTGGCAAAACTGGATGGATGTGAACAGTGATACATGCAGACATCTATGAGTACAAAACATAATAAGCATTTTTTTTATGTCGAGATGGTCTTCTGACAATATACAAGAATGGGCAAACTTGAGAGCAGCGTCTCAAAAAGTGAGGTATGGACGTAATCCTGTGACATGGATAAGATGTACGTCATTTTTCTAAATATGGAAAATGGACTTTGTGGATGATGAATGATCAGTGGTGCAAGTTAATTTTAGGATTTTTGAGTCAAATCGTTAGCCACTGGTGGGCGATACCTTCATGCCACTGTAGTATCTCACACTCTGCCCCCATACGCAAGCATAGGAAAAATAGCAAATTGTCAAACCACAAAAAAGGGAAATACCAGAACACAGAGAATTATAATGCGTCATAAATAAAAATAGTTATATGTAGTATCAGTGTGGGCTTTTAAGAAATTGACATCATTCAACAACACATTATTAAGCCTTAAGCGTCTCTATCCAAGAATAGCATATATCTTTCAGTATGTCATAGATACCATTCGTTCCCATGGTCATCTACTCACCTACTCCTCTGTCGTCCACTCCGGGGTTGTTGACCCAGCGAAGGGCCTGCTCCATCTTGCCCTCCAAAGTGACAGCAGCTTTGGCCGGCCTCATGTTGGCCACAGCCCGGTTGGTTTTCGACTGGAGGGTGAGCAACGCTGCACCGATCTGTTTAGCCAAAGCTCGAGCTTCTGGAGTGTCACCTTTACCCCTGGGAAAAAATGAGAAAATAAAAATGAGAAATATTTTTAAAAGTGTGAGATAAGTATTTTGGAATTAACTCTCAAAGCCTTCAAATGTGTGCCACCACCATCAATTCATGAAGTATAAATAAATCAGCCCTCACCAAGAAATCCCCAAATCCAATATATTAAAACAATATAAAACCTTATGACTGGATTGGGAGTGATGCCTAAGCTCGACAGGCAACAACATATTTTCCAGGCAGGTAAAAAGTGCCATTTACTAGCAGGGTGTGGTGCCAACTTAACCCTAAAAAACAGGGTCTAATAATTATTTACAGTTATATATTAAAAGGTCATGTGTTTGATATGAGGCCAGAGAAGACACATACTGTTTCCGGAGCTCGACGAGTCTCGAGGTGAGGGCTGCGATCTCACTGATGGAGCGCAGGATGTCGTCTCGTTCTTTGGGGTCTTCACACAGATCTGCGATACGTTTGGCTTCAGCTAACAACGCTCTGATGTTCTCCTCTCCTTCTGGACCCCCGTTAGGATCAGCCAGCCAGGCCTAACAACATAAAAAACATATATCTATAACATTTGTAGAGGTGGGTACCATTGGGTTACATTTACAGTACTCGTGTGCAGTACAGTTTGTACATCTTGTGGCCATGCTAAACCATTGCTCTCGGTAACCGTAATTACAGTACAATTACCTGTTTATTACCACACTTTTGCCATACAGAGCTGTAAAGCAAATTGTGACAGTTTATTTTTTCACATTGGGTCACACTATTTTACAAAGCCCTTAACTACATTGTATCGACCTCATTAAGTACAATGTAATACACTGTGTAACAAACTGTAATAACATGTAACTACATTGTACCTAACCCTAACCCCAACCCTAACATTAACTATTCTGTATGTACAATGAAGATACATGTTATTACAGTTTGTTACACAGTGTATTACATTGTACTTAATATACAATGTAGTTAAGGGCTATGTAAAATAAAGTGTGACCTCACATTGTCTGTGAATCAGAATCAGACCTCCACCAGGCACCAGGTGACAGACCAGAGGACAGAAGATTTATAGGAAGAAGTACAGGCATAGTGAAGCAGCAAGGAGGGACAGAGGTGGAGCCACACGTGCAGAAAACAAATGGATTCAACACAAAAAGAGAGGCTGGCCCGGGCTGTTTTTTTTTTTTACAAATACATTTTTTATTTTTACTTCAGTAATGTATGTCTATGTAATAACCACTATCAGAAGAGCAGAAGGATTTAATATTGGAGACTCTTGACAAGTGTTCATTATATACATACATATTGCTGTGTTGTTGTATCTGACCTGTGCAGCGTCCAGTCTCCTGGCGATGGCCTGCTTGGCATTGATTAGGGCCTCTAGTCTTCGAGCAGCATTGTCCACTTTGCCAAATAACAAGTCCAAGCCCTGAGAGCACTGTCCCGCTCGCTGCACACATCCTGGAGTCTGGCCTTGGCCTCTGTCCAAAATTTAACCACAATCAGCCTCTGACCATTAGCATACAGGGCCATCAGAAGTAAAATCACATGAACATACCTGGCTCTTAGATCGGTTATTTGGTCAGTCATTTGTCCCAGAGCTTTAGTTGTAGCCAATATGTCTTTCCTCTCTTTTCCAGCACACAGCTCGCCCACCTTCCCCGCTTCATCGAGTATCACACGCAGAGCCACTTCACCGGAGTCACCTACAGAGGACAATATGGGATCATAAATTACCATGAGGTCAATTTTATCAAACAGCTAAAAGTGAAAAGATACCTGGCTGTCCGTGGGGGTCTTTGAGCCAGGTTTTAGCTTGTGCCATTTTTGATTCGATTAAAGCCAGAGACCTCTTCAGTGCCTCCATGTCCTGAAAGACACAAGCGCCATATTTACACAGATGTATAAGAACAATAGAATAGTAGAAAAATGTACAGTATTAGTACTACATGCTTGTTGGAAACCCAAAGCATATATCAAGTACTGTTTGGTGCTTATTATAAGAGTTAAAGTGGCACCTGATTTTGTGTGGAAAAAAAAAACAGTTTTAAATTTTAAAGTATATGTGCTCCCCTTCCTCTCCTTCCCAACTTTCTGTCACGGTCTCACACAAACCAGGAAGTATCAGAGTAATGAGCAGAGATCTGAAGTTGGCTTTTATTTCTTTGCACTAAAAAATAAAAATAGCTGTGAATAATCTGTGCATTTTGAAATAAAACAGACAAAACAGCTCCCTCACATTCTTCCTGGTAGATTTTAGTTCTTGATAAATAAAGGATGTATCGACTAATCAGAACGCTCCTGTCCTGTGGAAGCACGTGATTGGTAAAAAAAGAGTGACTCTGGCTCTAAAACAAAAATCCTTATAAATCAGCCCACAAAGGGTCTCAGATTCAATTATTTCTCAGAGGACTCAGTTATACATTTTTGCTCAAATACAAAGTAAAAATATCAAGTACTGCAGCATCAAATTTTAAGTCAACAGACACTATAGAATGTTAAGCAAGTGAAGTCCAAGATACAATTGTGGTTATACAGTATACAGTATGTAGCTTTAGATCAGGTGGTAAAAAAGTCTGCTCCGGTTCTGAAGAGGATAAACGGCTTAAGTGGAACCGTTCAATACAGCATCCCATCAATTATGGATGAGTGCGGACACCACACAGAGTATTTCTATAATTCATGACCTAAAGAGGACATTCATTGTACACCAGCAGATCGACAAACTGGACTGATAGTGTTTATCACGTCTAATCCATGAGTATGCAGTAAGTCCACTCAAACACACAAACAAACATAGATTGTTATTTGAGGAAGTTGTGTGCAGAAAAAACATGCAGGGTTTCAGGTTAAACGAGTGGGACATAATCTAACCCTGTGACACAGTCATGAACTTGAATGTACGACAAGACTTAACAACACATTATACTTGCATCAGAGTTTCCTGCATACTTTAGTCAGGTCCGGGCAGATGATCTATTTTTCTATCTACTAACTTTTAAAACATGCATAAGCACATAATTATTAGAGATTTTAATTTCAGATAAAGCCACATTTTCTGCAAACATTCATGTATTCTGGTTTATCTAGTGTCCAAAAGATAGAACAACATTTTTAAAAAAGAACTGACTTCCTGTTTCATGACATCTGGTAGATTGGAGATCTTTTATTATTTGCATTATTAATATATCTTTACAATATATTTGGTACTTATGGTTAAAATGCAAAATTCTAAATTCTACAGTAGGGTTCATTTAAATGAACATTATGGGACAGGCAATATTGTCTTTTAAATCACTGGGAAACGCTGCATTAAAGGAAACACTACTAAAAGCTTCTAAACCCACTGTTGTGCCATCTGTTTCACTTGACTTATGTGGACAACTACAGACAAACAGATGTACGATATACTGATGAGAAACAATCACATCAGATACACTCAGTGGACTATAACACATGAGACACTTACTATTGTTTAAGACCAGCTTAAAGACTGTCTATCAAACATACACAATGCATGCTGTAGACTGCAGAGTTGGATAGAAACAGGCTTACCTTCTACAGGGAGGAAAAGAAGAGAGGAAGAAGGTAAAGAAAGAAAAGAAAAGTTATACTACCAGGCAAAAAAAACCAAAAAACGACTGAAACTGAAAAATGCCCCAACACTAAAAAATGTGAAAAGTAGCCTTACTTAAGACTTTAGAAAACCAATTCCATTAAAATAATATATTAGTTTATAATGTTTAACTTAAACTTAACACAAACAATACATCAATACATAAAATTGTATTTAATTAATGACGCCCCAATGTCAGCCCTGCAAGTAGTTCTCTGTTGTCAAGGGTATGGCCGACCTGAGACCAATGATGCACTGTATAAAACTGCTCTCACAGGGCAAATGGCTGCACAACATTTTGCCATGTCTTAAACTTAAAGTTCAGGAAAATCTTGGTGTACCTTTGGAGTCAGAGTTGTAGCCACTTCAGCCAATCAATTTGATCAATTTTTAGAAGGTTAAATTGTCAAACAGTGAAGAGCAAATAAAAAGAAAAGGTCCTGATTTTATAAAGTGTCTGTGAAAGAAGCACCCACAGTAGAAAGTGTGGTTTTAAAGTGGATGTATGTACAGTATCTACCTTGTTGGCCCAGGCGTCCTCGTCCCATGTAGTGAGGTGTAGTACTCTGATGATCTCAGTTATTTCGGTGCTCATCTTTTCAAAAATAAACTGTCTGTTTCTCTCTGCCTCCTCTACACCGGCACCCCGACTGGTCTTGGTCGCAACAAAAATCTTGATAGCTAAAGAGCAAAATACACAAATAACAGATTAGACACATATAAGAGAAATGAATGGGTGATCAGACATTAAGTATTGGTTAACCAGGAGTACATAACATTTTAGCTAAACGCATTGTTTAATAAAAGCAGAGGATCCACAAAGTCAAATATGCCAAACTTTTGCTGCTAGATTCAAAGATACACCTTACATGAGTGGTCTATCTGATGGTTTATTGGTTTCACAGTTAAGTGAGTCACATATAGCTCAATAAAGTAAAAAAAAAATACCCCAGAAGATCTCTGAGGTTTTGTTTAAATCGGGGAAGTATTAAGTTACTTAATAAGCTAACTCTGTTACTCAAAATATCACCATTTTTATTCTGGCATTACAACACTTGCAGCAGCTCTGACCATTACATACTGTAGCTCACTATGTCGAGAAACTAATGACTGTAATTATTATGGTTGCTATAACGACGGCTGGATGCTCTGTGACCTTCCCTTACTTCTGCTGCATCAGTCAGACGCGGAGGACACACTACTTGCGTACCCACAATCCACCTGGATACCCACCTGATATGAGGACACACTACCTGCGTACCCACAATCCACCTGGATACCCACCTGATATGAGGACACACTACCTGCGTACGCACAATCCACCTGGATACCCACCTGATATGAGGACACACTACCTGCGTACGCACAATCCACCCGGATATCGACCTGATATGAGGTCACACTACCTGCGTACGCACTATCCACCCGGATACCCACCTGATATGAGGTCACACTACCCAAATACCCACCTGATATGAGGACGGGTAGCAGCTCTTTGACTGTATTCAGGGAGCTCACCAACATCTGCCTGTGCTCTTGATGAGTCAGCTCTTGTTGCCTTTCATCAATCATCTTCGACATCTTGGTCATCCCTAATGAAAGAGGAAAGACAGTTCAGTCAATGTTTACCATAAAACATTTGAGAAGCCAAAGCCATCCACAAATTCATCAGCGTAGGTTTGACACATCAGAGTGGATTGTTACATCATAAAAGTCCAATGGTTCACAATGGCAGCATCAGTCATGTGTGAAAGACCTTGGCTTCAGATTACCCCCTCCTCATTATGCCACAGCACACTGACAACACAAGTGACCTTTTACCTTCTAGCACCCAGGATAAATGGACTGTTTATTGACTGCTGTTTACGGGCAGTGAAAAGATTTTGATCCGTAATTACAGTTTCAGAGCAATGGCCAGTAAGTCCAAATTAAATCATTGTGGATGGATCTTCTGACCTGAATACAATGAAATCTATGTGCATTGTAATTGTCAAAATAATGTAATAGTTTAGTTGCTCATCATGGCACATGGTAGTGGGTCATATCAGGCAGCAAGTGAACATTTTGTCCAAGCTGATGTGTTGCAGGAAAGCAGGAAAATGGACTAGCATCACAAAACCTGCAGCTGTTGTGAGGTGTTCCCGATCTGCAGTGGTCAATATCAACTTCATATCAAAAGTGGTCCAAGGAAGGAACAATGGTGAACGACTGTATAGTTCAGATTGTAAATGGGGATTTTAAAGGCACACAAAATGGAACAAACTGTTACTTTTTGTTTTTCAGCGCAGCACAATGAGGAGTAAGGGTGTAGTTGATCATTTATTTTTATGTTTGAGTTCTTCTTCTTCACCTGGTCCTAGATTCTTGGTGTAAGTGATTAGGTCCTCCATGGTCTCTACCACCTCTGCCACGTTCAGATACTCTAGGATTCCTTTACACACCCGAATGATCTTTCTCACCTAAGAATTAAAAACATATAAAGATATATTATCAAACGACCTCCACACCTTACATCATTCGAATATGCTCAACTGTAGATTTCAACATTTTGGTGTGAAAGAAAGCTATATTTGGACAGGCTTGCAGAGGGCTAGCTGCTGCTTGTGTGGCGTCTTTGTGTTGTCTACTGTCTTGTGATGTATGTCTTGTGACTGTCAAAGGATTTCTCTTTTTCAAACACACGGCAGACGAGATTCAGCCATCATTATCACGTGCCTGCTGTGATTTCCCTTGCAAGTTGACATCAAACGTAAAAAAACAGGCACCATAGTGAGCCCATACATACCATAGACCACACATACATACACTGGGAAAACAGAGGATAGATACTAAACGATGACACAGGGAAGTCATTTGATCTGTGAGATTAAATCAGCGATGTTCAAACTGCATTACAGACCAGCTCTGAGCTCAGGCCTGACTTTCCCCTTTCTCTGACAGACTATATAAAGCTTTATTTCCCTGAAAGATGCCACACCTCTGAAGCAGTCCACTCAAAGTCTTTTAGAGCAAATAAAAACAGATACCTCAGCTTCATCAAACGTTAGGAGCAGGTCGGATGTCCCGGACAAAATCCCTCTGGATCCATCGATCAGGTAATCCCGAGCAGGAACTGAGTATGGATCAGCTTTCAGCATCTGAGCGGCCTGCACCAACTTTGAGCAAGAGTTCTCAACCCTGAAATAAGTGTGCATAAAGCAATATAAAGACTTAGCGCACAAAGTATTAGGACCCATCATTTTAAATACAAAATGGGTTTCTTTTTGAAAGTTTTATTAGGCACCAGGTGCATTACAATAAAGCAAAATATTATATTTTATATAATATATGTATTTTTATGTATGAGGTGGAAGAAGTACTCAAAATCGATCCTCCAGAATAGCAAAAGTAATGGGGGAAAAGTAACCTATAAACTAATAACCCATTTTTCTCCTAAGCCAAATGCTTTTCATTTTTTCAGCAAATCTGGTTTCTAGTGTGCTAATCCATCGGTTCTCAGGTACCACTGGTGGTACGTGGGTTCTCTCTGGTGGTACTTGGACCTTGTTTTGTCCTCATAGTTTATGGTTTAGACCTGGTTTGGACCTGGATTAGTCATGGTTTGTGTTTATCTATAATTTGGATATGATTTAGACCTGGTTTAGACCCAGATTACACCTGATTAAGACCTATCTTCTTGGTTTATATGGGGATGGTCCTTGGTGGTACTATATTTTCTAAGGGGGTACTTGGTGTAAAAAGTTTGAGAACCACTGTCTATTGTTGTTGCAGCAAAACAAACCATGTGAAAATATTCACTGAAATGAACAGCACATAATGACAATAATTCTGTTGTATTAATATAATTAAAAAAATTGAAAGCACAAATGCTAAATTTGATCGTCACTGGCTTCTTTTTTACTGACCCGCGCTGGTCAGGGTATCGATGGCTGCTAGTTCATCTATATTTAGGCAGGTTCACATTCCCACATGCCCCTTCCTAAGCCCCACCACTCAGATTTATGGTGGGCTGCAGGCGAATGGAAGTGCACTTTATGGCAGTTCTTATAGTATTCTAGCTTTTTTTTTTTTTTTTTTTTTTTATAATTTTAACCATAAAATTTAAATTAAACACACAATTTTAAGGGTTTATAGGCAAATAGTGGGCATAAAAGTCATGATTTTTTTT
>JAVQKC010072055.1:0-10250 GCA_036025475.1 Philypnodon macrostomus | reverse complement strand
CATTCTTCACAAACATCCAGAAAATCAAAAAAGTTTAAGGTGCCCGTAGGTGACGTATGGGGCAGACGTATGGGGCAGACGTATGGGGTAGACGTATGGGGTAGACGTATGGGGCAGACGTATGGGGCAGACGTATGGGGCAGACGTATGGGGCAGACGTATGGGGCCGTTTCGCCGATATACACCTTGCTGTCGGGGACGGCAGCACAGGCCTAGTTGCAATTGTTGACAGTGACAGAGACACACAACCAGACAATCATTTACTCCTGCAGTCATTAACTAAAAGCAATTTTAGAGTCCCCAATTCACCTAATAAAGGCATGTCTTTTTGGGTAGTTCTCTGCGTTTAAAGAAACACAGAGATGTCAAGCAGACTCCACTCGTTAGAGATACAGTAATCCTCATGATAAACTGAATGGCAGGAATACCAACCTACACTACCTTTTAGATTAAGGATTTTTTTTTTCCTAAGTCAGGTTTTTTTGTGAGATAAAAAAAACAACACAAATATTATAGAACATGTGACTCACAGAAAACAGAGGCAGTGATCTCTCTTTGCTGCCTCGATGTTTTCACAGGCCCTCTGACTCTGAGCAGCTCTCCGATCTCCACACGACTTCGGCTCTCCTGCAGACGCTGTAACTTCCTCATCTCAGCGACTGGATCAAAACCTCCACCAGTCTGCTTTACTCCTCCTTTGAAGACCACAGTATAATCAAGAAAAATATAAATCCTATGAAAAATAATGTTTGCAGATTAAGCTATAAAGTGTGACTTATTTAGGAACTGTAAACAAAGTGAATTCATACATTAATAACAAAGGGGAAACGTTACTATGAGCATTTTAGTGCATTTGTAAACCAAGCAAACATTACCCAGCTCTGAAGCCTCTTTAAGCAGTTCATTTTTCCAACAAAGGCAGTTGATAACTCCAGTGCTGTCGTCCACTATCAATAAACATAAATTAATAAATACCGTATTACAAATTTGAAACAATAATTACAAAAACGTACCTCCATAACAGAAGAAGTCATCTCTTTCTCGTTTGTAAACCACTGTCCCAAGAACATCAACTTTGTAGATTGGATGTGAGTTATAAAAGTAAATACCTACAAACACGAATTGATTAAAGCATCTTGTGCACTGATAACAAGCACGAACTATTTGTGCATGTTAGCGAATCATTCCCCAAGGAACGCTTTACCTGGCACTTGTTTGGATTCTGTCATCTGTAAGATATCGTTGATGTAAAGTCTAGCAAATGCAGAAAACACCGGATCCAGTCCCCATAACATGAAAGGCGTTTCTTCTTTTGATTCCATTGTAGTATGAATCTACATATCATTGTGAAATATTAAAATGAACCCTTAACTTAAAACTGTCACACTACAGGAGAAGCTAGCTCAAGCAAGACCTGAAAGTGTGACGCCTCTGAAAAAGTCACGTGACGTTTGTTTATTAAAATGTTTGTTTGTTTGTTTTTTACTTTAATATTTAGTTTTGGCTTTAAATAACTATTTGACCGGCATGTGTCTATAACAAAATAATCAAATATTTACAAATGTTTAAACGTATTTGTAATTTACATTCTCAACCATTGGCTCTCAACGGCTCGGAGGGTTGGTCTGACGCGTTGGTTTATGGGATATGTAGTTTTTGAAACACAAAGAAAACAGACCATCCTGAAATTTCAAAGCATTTCATCATAAAAGAAATATGTGCTATACTTTTATATTTGCCATATACTCTATATTATATGGTAACATTTCGAGGCAAAATGCGTCTTTATTGGTACCTAGTTCGTCTTTTGTCTCCAGTACGGACGAGGGCAGCAAAAGACTACATTTACCCCCGCTAACTGTCAAACACGAGGAACATAAGAGAAAGAAACCGTGAGGGGCGCGCATTCATGAACGCGCATTGACACTAAATCCGCTACATTACTGAACCTCTACCACACCAGGGAATATCGCCCTGTTAAAGATTTTTATGCTTCCATCTATCAAAAGTGATTGCGTTTTACTTTATCGAGAAGGAATACGCCATCCCGTGGAATTCACCTATTTTAAGGGGACGTTTTCATTTTTTCCTTGGGTTGAGGAAAAACCCCACAGCAGGGTTATTGTCGGGCCAATAGTAGTAGGTCGCCCGTACTTTTGGACAACAACGAGCTTTGGGTGCTACTTTGCGTTAAAATTAACTCGCAGTGGGGCGATTTTCATTTGTTTTGTCATAGCTTGGTTCACCTCTGGTTTTTAGGGGTTAACAATGCCCCTTTTTGTGCGAATGAGGGGTTTTTTTGTGGATTGGTCCGAACCGTGTCAAAGGCTAAGCTAGTTTTTTTATTTTGTTTAGTGGCCCCCAAATGGTAGCCCACTGGCCGACGTTTTTTAACCATATATTTTAGCAGCCTATGTGAAAGTTCACTTCTTTGTTACCTTCATAGTTGAATGACTCAATATCCAGGATGTCATTTTTTAATTTCCGTAAAATATTCAAATTGGGGGCTGACAAAAAGAAGAAACAATATGAGCACGTACGCAGGGATGAAAACCCAGAAGAAACGTGGAACATAATTGGTGAATTGGGAGATGGAGCCTTTGGGAAAGTGTATAAGGTAAGAAATACCACAAAGAACTTAGCAAAGTAACTATTTTTGTACTAATGTGATTGCTGGTGAATCAATTTAACCCAATCTCTTCTTATCACACAAACACTGTTTTTTTTTTTCATTGTTGTGACCCACCCACCACTATCTTCCAACCCCATACAAGAGCTTAACCCATGTGACACAGATGAATGAATGACTAGGATTGTACACACCACAATTTAGTTAGCCTTTTCTGACCATGTAAGCCTAATTTATACACCATCCTATAACATATTAATACTTATACGTTCTGAGTATTAATATTAAGTGTGAATCTAAGGTATAGCCAAAGCTTTATTTAGATGACGAGAAATATAAAAATGCATCTAATATGTAATTTGCATCTATTTTGGGACTGTCTTAACCCCATTGTTGCTTTCCATTGTACTTCAATTAAGCCTAATCTTCTTGCACAATTAATTATGTCACAAGTTGCTACTCTCCCAGTATTAAACCTGCAATCCTACTGCAAAACATGGTCATTGTTCAAAATAAAACAAGCATAAAAATACTGAATGCCCTGCCAAAATATCCACCAAATCCACCCTTTGTCTGTCCAACATGAAGTTTATTGATTTAAAAATAACCACTGGCTGTTTCTGAAGTCAGTCCGCTTATTATGGGAGTATATGTGTTTTCAAATGGTGAGTGCCGAGCAGGGGCAGGTCACCAGGAAGTAGCTGCATCCCATATCACAGTGGTCAGTTCATCGAGCACATCCTGCCTACATTGAGGCCAAAACAAACAGAAGAAATGTCCACATTAACTAGTTGTCTAATCTTGTTTTGCAGACCATAACAAACCAAGCATATTTTGCTTAGTCTTCATGGGTTTCATTGGTGCTGGTATAGCCTTGGTTTGTTCTCGATTTAGTCCTTGTTTGGGCCTGGTTTGGTCTTGGTTTAGTTTTGGCTTACTTTCCAGGTTTGGTTTAGTAGATGTCAGAAAGCATACCTAATATTGTTTTTGCAATAGTTGACATTTTTATCTGTTATTGCATATTTTTTCTAATATTGCATATGTATATTTGTAGTAACCAAAATATACCATGGTTGTCAAGTAATATAATAAACTTATAAGTCTTTTTTTCCATTTCAGGCTCAAAATAAGCACACGGGTATTCTTGCCGCCGCCAAAGTTATCGACACCAAAAGTGAGGAGGAGCTGGAGGACTACATGGTGGAGATTGACATCCTGGCCTCATGTGACCACGAAAACATTGTCAAACTGCTGGACGCTTTCTATTACGAGAGTAAATTATGGGTAAGTACAAAGCAGATAGGAGCTCTCTTTGTTTGATATGAAGAACAGGTGAAGAAGGAAGGCAAGGAAAACACACAAAGAAGGTATATTCATTGCTGTGTAATGCTCCAATTATAGCAGTTACGAGACATGGAGATTTTGTGAAATCCCCCCAGTGACATTGGCTAACACACAACACAAGGTAGTTTTCTGTTTTTGTGTTGAACAATAGTGCACTTGTTATAATAATGGCACTACAAGCTCAGCATCATATTTATATTTTATGGGATTTCCAAAACATATTCTGTAGGTCTTGTACATTATTTGTATGTTTGATAAATATTACAGTAGGTTTGTTATCACTTCAAAGCCAAAGTTCACAAGGGCAGAAAAATCAAGCGGCTTTTAAATCTGTTAATCATCATACCAGGTTATGTCATATAACATGTCACTTCTGTTGTGACATATACCCATTCTTTCTTAGTACCAATCTTCACCTGGTTTAGCTCCACAAACTTGATCTCGGCATCATTGATCCTGTCTGCAATTAGCATGAAGCGCCAGAAAGATGTGAGCAGCCTACAACAAATGATGAAATGGTGGGAAATATGTCCACAATGAAAAGCATTAGATTGGTTTATTTGTCATATGCAAGTCAACACAAAGTCAGCAATGCAATGAAATGCTTTGGATGAGAAGAACCGATCGACACTGTAGCAAAGAAATCAGGAAATACTAATGAGCATTCAATTAAAGAATACAACATAAAATGGTATTAACAAAGTACAAAATATAGCAAAAATCACAAAGAAATATAAAGGTGCAGGTTGGACAAATAGAGTATTGCTCAGATTATATACATTTCACATATAATCTTAATAATGCTTACACGTACCTTACACTTACACTTGCACTGTTTATAATTTTGTAAAATGAAAGAAGCCTTGCCACAGATTAATATGACGGAAGAGCTGCCGTAGTCATAAATGTAAATGATCACCCTCACAGGCATTTCACAGTGAGGTCGTCATTATTAGCTGCAGTAATTACCCTGGTGTTAAAATTCAGTGCATTTCTCGCCTGCACAATCTCTTTCCTTTCCATTGTGCTCCAAACAATAGCCACAGCCCAATAGTGGTTGTTGTGTAGATGGTAATCTCGAGTCTCTGTGGCACCTGTTTGTGTGAGAGCGGCTATTCAGGACATTTCCTATACACCAGATGAAAGGAATAAGTTCAATTAGCGATCATAAAGGGAGGGGTTATGATGCTGATGTAAATATGTGTCAAACTAATGACCTTTAGTTTTTCAGTCAATATGGTCGCAATACTAGAATTTCAAACTTTAAATTAAACGTTAAATTAATTGAGTTCATTACCCTGATTTTGTGTCTACTGGTGTAATTGTCATCCAAGAAAGAAAAACTGCAGCTTGTAATTTTCTGAACAGATTAACTTGTCAGCTGCAGCTCAGTTACTACTGCAGTAGTAGTTATTATATGGGGTCCAGACTAACTTTTGTGAACAAGCATTAAACATTATTATTATTACATTATAGGTTTCTACAAAGAACAGATTTTAAATTAAAGAATGTGGAGCTTGTGTGTCAAGGAGGATACAGCTGGTTACAATACTGTTTTAAAGTTGGTAATAATCATTTCTATACTATTTTTACTACAGATAACAGTCACGTCCTCCTCTTCTCCACCACATGAATGAATTTACAATGCCATACCGCCACAGAATCAGAGTTTGTGTGTCGATAAACAGTGCAAGAGGAAGCCACAGCCCTCAGTTCCTCTAGTTTTGTAAAACAGACTGTGTGCAGCCCATTGTATCAGAGCAGAGCAGCTAAAACAACAGCCCGCCTACAGAAACACTAGAACGGTGCTTGGTCAATAGGCAGGACTGTGCTGGGACTTGAGACACTGTACAGCAAGTCTTGTAAAGGGCATTGTTGTTAGCAGTGAAACAGCTCTCCTCAACAGTGTAGCTCACCCTGGTGAATAGATGTTATTTCTTTACTTATTCAGTGGCTGACCAACACTGTAACAGATTGTGTTTGAGCTGCAGACCACAATTGTTTCCCAAGGGCTTCATAAATACAGAAGTACATTTAAACTTCCCTTTCCTTATATAGTATTTCACAAATCTCTACACAAAGGCCTACATCCAGGGGCGTAACATCAGGCCATGCAGCCAAAGGAAATGAACTGGGCCCCAAAAGGTGGAGGAGCCCAGTAGGTGTCAATGATTTTAACCAGGTCTAAATTGGGGCTAAGATCCAAACAAGTTCTAGACCAGGACAAAAAAGGTCCAAAACAGGCCTTGAGCTAAATAAAGACCATCTCCTCCAGATGCTTCACCTTATCTGCAGCTACACCCAACGCCAATGTGCTGTGTCCATAGAAACTCTAATCCTGTTTACAGCATAAGACCTCAGACCTGGTGATATGGCTGCTACTAACACTGTGGCGAAAATCTATCCACACTGTGGCCCCAACCAGGCCAATCCTCTTACATCAGCGGCCATACTGCAGCAGCTAAATGCCTTTTAAGAGCTCACAGCTTCATTCAAAGTGGATGTTCATTCAATTAAATTTAGTTCAATTGAAGAAAATATACCCACAGGCCTTGTTAAGTTCTTATTTTATTAAGTTCCTTACTCAATGTGTCTTAGATCTCCTCTCCTTTGATGTGGCACTGATTTGCAGTGTAGAAACTAGTGAAGAAGTGATGCATTGAATAGAAAATTTGGCCTATAACAATCCCGATATTTAATGTGGTTGATTCTGATTCCAATACTTATATATTGTAGGTGTTTTACCTGCTATTCTTGTTTATATATACATATAGGCTACAGAATATGGAGTGGAGGCTTATTTATAAAAAAAAAAAATAAGATTAACAAACTGGCTTCTGAAGTTTTACCTTTTTGGTACAAGAGTGGTCATCTGTATAGGCGCCACTATTGGTGTTGAGGGGACGTATTGGTGCATCAATCCTCTCCACATGCATCACTCATAATCACTCATAGGGAGGAATTCAGGCTGATGATTTAGGTGTTTTGACTGTTGTTTGAACACAATGCTTATTTGGGCAGAATGAATAAACACTGTGCTGTAAACATGAGAAGCTTCCAGTTCCAACATAATAGAGAACTGAGAGTTCACCAAAGAATGGCTGCCTGATTGACTGCTTTATGTAATGTATGTTGCAGCATTAGTTGCTGTTTATACTATTGCTTTTTCACATCTAGTTCATGTTTCTCTTCAGATCCTCATTGAGTTCTGTGCAGGAGGGGCAGTGGATGCTGTCATGCTCGGTGAGTCACCATTTTCCTTTAGATTAGATCACCAAAAACCTGTTTAAAAGTCAGCTTCACCAATTCTGAAATCCACAACATCTATATCAACCCTTTACAGAGACCACCCATGCAGTGACAGTCTAAATCTATCTTCTGTTATGTTTCCTGACTGTTTTAATTGTGTAACCCTGGTAGAGTTGGAGAGACCCCTGACCGAGCCTCAGATCCGAGTGGTTTGTAAACAGATTTTGCAGGCGCTGGTTTATCTTCACGAAAGCAAGATCATCCACAGAGACCTGAAGGCCGGCAACATTCTCTTCACCATGGACGGGGAGGTCAAACTGGGTACGCTTCATAATATGGTCACAAAAGCCAGTAATTCCTACTTAATGAAGAAATACAATTTATATAGATTTGAGTTGAGGTGGGACATGCATCTAAAATGTTATTACTGCAAACTACACTAAACTACACTATCTTATGTATAATATTGACTCTATTGACAACTAGGCCTGTGCTGTCGTCCCCGACAGCAAGGTGTATATCGGCGAAATGGCCCCATACGTCTGCCCCATACGTCTGCTACAACTGTCACCGATGGTGGCAAACATGGGAAGGGTCTATTTGACTTTTTTGATTTGTCTGAATGTTTTGAAGAATGTTTTTTGCCAAATTTTGAAAATTCCCTAAAACTACATCGAAGATGTACCAAACTCAATCCAGTTCTGCATCTTCATGATATGTACCTGTGGGCAACAGTTGAAAAAGATCCAGCAAAGATTTTTGAGTTATTGCATTCACAGTTTTGGCCCGTAATTAATTAATTCATTAATTAATATTCATCGAAGAAGTACCCAAATCGATGCAGTTCAGTGTCTTTATGGTAGGTACCTGTGTGCAAATGTTGAAACTGATCAGGCAATTCCTTTGTGAGTTATCGCGTTCACAACTAGGAACCAACGCCGACGTGATTCCATAATATTTCGCTGATATAATAATGGCTACACAGTTCATACGATGATGGCGTTTAAAATACTGTATATACTGTAGACTTCCTTCTCTGTTGATATTGTGAGGCTTCTGGAGTTAAATCAAATATTTCATTGTTTTTCCTAATCGGGGCATCACAGATTTAACTTTGGCACACGTCTATAAAGAATGTCACTCTTTCACTCCCAGCAACCTATTGTAGTTTCATCTGAATGTTTTGAGTTTATATTGAAAATCCACATTGACGTTCAAGTTGCCACAGCACAGTTATACTTTCCTCTACTGGTCTGTGATGTAACAGCTGGAAATAGTGCCACACATTCAGACTGTTTATGTTCTTTCAAACCAGTGTTGCCCAGAAGCACCATAAAACAATACACTCACTACTACAGCAAAGAGTGTGATTATTTTTGCACAGCGCTACAAATAGTCTCATATGGATTATGAACACACACATTCAAAGACGTTACTATTCAGAGCTTTTTATAGTATTTTAATGCCAGGAGCTTACAGTTTCACATGATCAGTCTTATGATAGATACTCCTATTGGTACTAGTTTAGGTTTGGCGGGGGGGTGTAGTCCTAGTTTGGCCTTGGTTTAGACCCAGCTTAGTCCTGAATGATTTAGTCAGAGCTGGTTTAGATCTGGTCTGGTTTAGTTCTAATCTAGTCCTGCTTAATCTTTCTTAGGCCTAGTTTAGTCTTTGTTTAAGACCCGGCTAGTCTTGAATCTTACTTAAATTGTTCTGTTGTCCACCACCCACACAATGCCAGCATACCTGAATCAGCAACCTTTATATAAAACTGCAGTCTCCTTCACACGTCGTTGTTATACAGTACAGTGCAATGGTGAAGCTGGCTCAAAGAGGAATGACTCACTCCTGCCTGGACCCAACAGGCTTATTGAAATCACACACTGCAAGCATTTAGACCAGTGACATAACTCACAGTGCTATCAGATGAGCTACGCATTTGTGTATAATAATACAGCCTGGATGCTAGCCTGTCATTTTCATTTTCAAACACTGGCCACTTTATTAGGTACACCTGTTCTAATTGGTCTGCAGGCATGTTCAAGACAAACCTGTTAAATTTTAAACTGTGAATCAAAAATGAAAAGAAAAATGGTGTGTTACTTTGAATGTGGCATAGTTGGAGAATTTTTAGAAACAGCCGAACTATTGAGATTTTCACACACACACCTCTAGAATTGTCCAAAAAAGAGAAAATATCCAGTTCTGTTTGGTGGTAAAAATGCCTTGTTGCTGCCAGCGGACAGAGAAGGCTGTAACTCAAATGACCACAAACAGTATCTCAAACCTTGGTAAAGTTAGCCACTTTATTAGGTCGATGTTGTGCCTTTACTAGAGACAATATCCACCATTCTGAGATTATTGTGTTGCAAAGAGAAACGGCCCTGGAGCGAGATTGTGATTGGCTGTGTAATAAACCATTTCCCTTATTTTGAATCACATGTCTTCCAGCTGACTTTGGGGTATCTGCCAAAAACACCAAAACACTGCAGAGAAGAGACTCCTTCATTGGAACGCCCTACTGGTAAGAAAAATGACAAAATAGTCGTGCATAGATTGGTGCTATCTTTTATTGACACTGCGGTTTTTTGCACCAGGATGGCTCCAGAAGTGGTGATGTGTGAGACGTCCAAGGACCGGCCGTATGATTATAAGGCTGATATCTGGTCTCTGGGGGTGACCTTGATTGAGCTGGCACAGATTGAGCCACCCAATCATGAGATGAACCCCATGAGAGTGCTACTGAAAATAGCCAAGGCAGATCCTCCGACACTGATGCAGCCGTCCCGCTGGTGAGAGCTGAGTCAGACAATGCAATTAACTATGTACTTGTGGAAAAAAAATAATTAACAGCATCCTGGAAAACCTGGACTAGAGTTGATTAGATTTCAAGTCATATAGGAAATGTATCTTATTATATCGGCGAAAACAGCGTGTCGCCGATATTATGGAATCACGTCGGTGTTCGTCCGCGTCCGCGTCCGCAGATCCTAGCTGTGAACGCGATAACTCAAAAACGAATTGCCGG
>JAVQKC010072023.1:0-13209 GCA_036025475.1 Philypnodon macrostomus | reverse complement strand
TTAGTACTTCATGAGTATCCTAGCGAGTCCAACGGTTCTTCCGATCCAAAGCATTTCATTGCATTTTCTGACCCTGTGTTGAATGTGCATATGACAAATAAACTGAAACCTGAAACCTGAAACCTGAAAATGACTAACAGAAAGTCAACATTAGGTCAGATTGCCACTTGTTATATCAAGGATGGCCACTTTATTAGGTACAAACTCTACCTAAGAACGAGGCTGTTGAGTGCATAGTAATGTGTTAGCTATGTGGGTATGTCAATGACTCCTTGAACAATTTTCAAAATCTTCAGCAAGCATTGTGCCCAAGGCTGATATCAGTGCAAAGTAGGTTAACAGCATCAAGCACCCTTGTGTAAAGAAGTCTCTCCAATATTTGGCAGTGTCCTTAACTTTGCATGCAACTTCTTGACACCTGTACGTATTTCACTTCAGGGTCCAAGTGAGTGTCATTAGTCAAGCAAAACCTCCCATCAGTTTTCAGTGTATTGACATGCTTCTGCAGCCTTCGGGGCTGACTCACAAACAGCTCTGTCATGTTCTTAAGCCCTAAATAAATTCAATTTCCAATGCTGTGATCTCCTTAATGAAAAGTCAATGTCCCCGTGCTCATTGGCCAGCTCCCACGGGGACAGTTTCAGAGATGAATTTATCAGCGAACCCGTGAAGGCGCCCTGGGGGACACGAACCCCTTATGACCAAAAGCAAAGCTATAGAGTGTGTCCAAGCAGTCCTCAGTTCTATTACCTTTGGCTTGTGCCGCTAATGTGAGCCGACGCAGGAGGGATGACAGTATTGATCTAATGAAAGTGCTATTTATATTCGCACAAATCCTCTCACCAGTGATTACAAAAGCACTCCACTACCACGGCTAGCCCAATTTGTTAAAGTGTACTGGACGGGAGAACTTATGGCTGTATTGGTATCCTACATTCCAAAAAAAAGTGAGCTGCAAAAGACTGGAAAAATAGCCGACCATGCGCCAACAGCCTAGGTGGCAATTAAGCCCATAATAAAACACACGTACACAGCATATAAAACCACTACACTAATGTAATAATAATGATCTGTCTTCCAAAAATGCTCAACTCAATCATGGCCTTGACCACGTATGGCTTAGCTGTATTAAGTTTCAAAAAGCTTTGAGGTGTGTTGCTGTCATCAAATTAAAAATAAGCTCTATTTTTTTCTTTTTTACTGTTTCCAAATTCAACATCTCATATCATATTTTATCAACATTTCAAACATCATAAGAATATGAATTTGAACTATTCTTAATGTCGTAATTTGATTTTAGTGCCAAAGCATGCACCCTGGATAATGTACATTTCTATTTAAATATAAACTCCCATTACTGCCATAGACGTGCCTTGCATTGTTGCCATGCTGGGGTATTTATTTAATATAATTTTACTCAGTATTTTGAAATGTTGTGCAATGTTTCTGGGAAGAGTTCAAAGGCGTTTTGATTATTAATAACTCGACATGCTGTCTTGACGGCTAACCTCCTGATAAGGGGGACATGAGGTTGTTGTCACGGCGTATGGTACAGTGCTATAGATAAGCCCTAATCCCCACCAGGCTCCAGGTAATGCATAGCAAAAGGTGATGGGGACCACAGAACATACATGTGTAAACATCCAACACGGGAAAAAAAATGTCAATCTGCTGAAATTACACCCAGATCAAAGAAGAACATGCTCTGAGCCTGCCCACAACATACATGTAAGTCACACCTATCATATACATTATTCTGTTGCGGCTTTCATGTTGTATTTCATAACCGCTGGAGTAAAAGCAGACCCATTTTATGAAACACTCACTGGTCACTTTATTAGGTACAGTCACATCAAGCCAATGGATTTAGTACATGGTGCCAGTATTTTCAGAAAGTGGTTTGAAAAAAAGATCAAATATTCAGTGAGTGGCAGTTCTGTGGGCGAACATGCCTGTTTAAAAAATGTAAAGGCTCAAAGGTACAGTATGCTCTAAGCTTGCTCAAACACACATGTAATTCACGCTCATGCATTAGGACACAGCTGCTCTCGTGTTGCATTTCATAACCAACAGAGCAAAATCATGCACGGTTTAACATGGCTGAACATAATTATGCCCTGCAGCAATGCACTCATGGATAAACCACTAAACAGGGATAATCATCATTGATCTTATATGTTTAGGTTTGAAGCTCCGCCCACTGGAGAACTTGTATGCATCATTATCTGCATCGACTGACCTCTGCTCATCAGTCATTACAGAGCATAATGTGGATGTGTTCAATGCAATGATCAAAAATGGCTTCTATAGAGCAGGTCAGAAATAGAGCACTGGTGAAAAAAGCTTTTTGAAAAATATACATTTTAATACATTAATTTATGTTTTTAGACAATTTCTTAATTATTTTTCCAAAAGTGAATTTACATGCATTTAACATTTGCAAATTCTACATTATGGAACACAATAAACACATTAAATAGTGTGGTAATAAACAGGTAATTTTCAGTAGTAATTGTGGTTCACTGCCAAGTCAATTACATCCCTGATCATTTCATGCAATGTAGTTATAGAAATACAATATGTAATAACCTGTTGATTATGGGTAGCAAATGGTTAGTGTAAGAGTAAGGGGCGAGGGTTGGTTTTTACATCATAATTACATATGAATTACTTGGAAATGAACCTTAATTACTATATTATTACATGCTTATTAACAGATTATTACCACATTAGTACCGTGCTTTAAGGTTAAGTGCTAGCATTATTTTTAACAACTCTTTATTTGACATAGTCCCTTAACTACATTGAATCTACCTCATTAAGTACAATGTAATACACTGTGTAACAAACTATAATATGTAAGTGATAGCTGTGTGTGCTAACTAATAACCCATAATACTGGGTGAGGCTATCGCTCCATTTTGTTAGCTTAAGCATGCCGTGTCCATTTGGAACAGGGCCCCATTTATATCAGATCCCTCACAGATAGAGGATCTCGTTCATCTCCGCTTCCAGTTCTCCCTAATGTGGCTCTACTGCCCATAAACAGACATTGAGTGATTAGCGCTGCTCTGCCATTGACATCATTTGCATTTTAATAGACCATAATTACAACTCAGGGAAAATAAATTGCAGTTTGAAGAATGTTTGAATTACTCCGACTCTCAGGCTTCTCCTCATGAGATAGCACTGAGCATATGCAGGCACTGGGTAAATGTCTGCCTCGAAAATAATGTGGGCTCGCAAAGTGAAAATGCTTTACCAAGAAAACACAAGTTCAGCTAATGCTATTGTTGGATTAAGAACCATTTTATACACTCTATTAGGTAGACCTATGTATCTGTTTGTGGGCTCAAATAGGTAATCACATTGCATCAGGACAATACATCATAACTCGGGGAGACGTGAACATGAACACAACTTTGAGAAGGGATTGAAAAGATAAAATACCCATTGTTGAGATATAATTTCAGATCGTTCCATAAGGTCTGCAGAGTCTCTGGTCCCACTAAATGACAACGGCAGGTGGGCAGCAACAATTAGGTCTACCTAATAAAGCGGCCGGAGAGTGTTTTTTTTTGGACCCCTTGAAAACGTAAACATTATGGACTGGGTTTGACTTTCTAATCACTTCCTGGTTAGTCTCTCCTTTTGTTTCCAAGTAATTCCTTCGATAATTGCATTTTGTCTATTGTAATACCCATCCAGACTGTCTTATCACCATGCCTCACCTGCTGAGAAGTGACACCTTGCTTTCGGTGTCTAACCCTGGCGGCCCCCCCCGAGCCTGTGTGACCCTGTAAGCAAGAGTGACAACACAATAATACTCCCCCGCACCTAATCTCTCAACTGCTGGATTATCAGATTATAGGGGGCCTTCCGTTGTTTATGGGCTCGGCGATTATCGCAAAAAAAGTTGATCTGTCAAGTTTATCTCACACTTGTAGTATCGAGGCAGTGTTGGACCATACAGTCGGCTGGGGATGGCAGATAAGGCAGACGCAAGTTCAATCGAATGGCAACAAGGTCTTTTTTTATCAGGTTTTAAAAATGGAGCCCACTAAAGGTATTACTGATCTAGACTGAAATTCACTAGATTTCCTATTGTGTGGTGGTGGGGCTTTTTTATTTTTGATTCAAGAAATCACCCTCAGTTTAATGCTCGGTGCAGATTGTAAAGGGGACATAATCCATCTCTTTTAAGGTGGTATTTTTAAGATTTCAATCAATAAGTCCAAAATCAACCTGTTGTTTTGATTCGACCAGGAGTGCGAGTGCCTAACAGAACCTAGGAATGCGTTTCAGCATTCAGGCTCGCACATTTTTTTTACTATAAAGGAAAGACTTTGAAGGTCACGGCTCTGTCAAACGTGACAGAAGATATCAGTGACACACCACAAAACACAGATCACTATCAAAGTAAATCTGTGTGGCTCATAAATACAAGCTACAAGGTATAAATGTTTGAACAGTGCCTGGTTGGATGGGGGATATCAATGTAACATGGTACAGTATCTTACCTAGCCTAGAGGTACAGTTATTTATTCTTTTTAATGGTAGGCACATTTTCCTTCAGCAAGTAGTTAGGTAAATTGTATGTAGAGAATCCTTGAGAACTTCACAATTCACTTAATTGATCAATGATTACAATATAGTCCCAAAAGAAAACAATGTTCATCTAATAGAAATAAACAGTTCTTTGAGGGTTTTGTGACTGTGGAAGACCCATATAAAGCCTTTCTATAGCACATATCGTCAGCCAAGCTCTTAACAATGCTTTAACTGTTTTGGGGATGCCCACCAACTCAATCGTGATTCATCTGAAGCCGTTTTGAGTGATGGGGCCAACCCCGTCCTAGTTCAAATGTATATATGCAGGCTCCTAAAGTGATCATCATCATTTTCCTGTGTTCCATTCACACGTTATTTAGAGCACAGCACTGGTTTGTCAATTCTAGCCAGTGTGATTATTCACCTGGCGAGGATATTATTCTAACAAATATACCCCGACCATAAACATTTTTCATATTTCATTCCAGGGGTTTGATGAGAACACGCTGAATCTCATATTGGGTATTCCGTGCGACAACAATATAGCTTCCCTGATTACATTATGCCTGTGAGCTGTGTTTAGTCAAATGTGCATGACTCACAAGTGTAACGTATAGACTGCTACTGTGTCACGTTAAAGTGAGAAATATTGTAGGATTGTAGGCTTTCTCTAAAGGTCATGTTGTGGTATCGTTAAGGCTCATTTCTACTCTACGTCCCAAACGCAGGCGGATACGCATGGAGCCTTCTTTCCGTCCTCTGCGTTGATTCTGTCCATAGTCAGGTCCATCTCTAGAGAGCCGGTGGATGTGTACCAACGGACCAGTACATGCGTTGGCCTGAGTGAGCGCTGTCACAAGCGAGTTGGACACTGTGTATTCAAAAACAACACAAACCACAGCTGTTTTGTCTGATTTTCTTCATCTCTGAAAATGTAGTGAAAAATCCGTCATGTTTGTATATTCTTCCTCGGCTCCCGTCTTGGCAAAATCTCTTTCTAGCATCTAGTCCCCTCTACTGGTTATTTAACATAACTAGTTGACTTTTAAACCGCATGGAATTATAAACGCTCTGACGTTAAAAAAAACGTATAGAACGCATGGATATGTTTACGTATAAAATGGCAGTATAAATTAACCTTTAGTGACATCTAGAGGAGAGTGTGCACACTGAAACATTCATATGGGGTGTGTACATTCAAGGCTAAGGCACTCGTTTCCATGTGTCAGGGCACATGAGTGGGCCGTATACAGAGGATAAATATAGTTTCAGTTCAAATTTACATTTTAATGTGGAATAGCTTTATACAAAGTCAAAAAGTTGAGGAAATATGCATTGGTAGAATATTGTTAGTGCTGTAAGAAGTGGATCACAGTAGCATGGTCAAGTAGAAAATTAGGTCCTACAATGAGACCAGTAGAGATCCTAAGAGCAAGGAGGTTGTGGGTGTGATGCCCAGACAAACTGCTAAAGCAACAAAAGATATTTTTGTCCTCACTTTTTTTCTTCTTACGCTGAGACCAAGTGTGATGTTTTTTGTTGTTTTGTTTTTTTATTATTATTTTACGTAGACAATCAAATACAATATATTCCATAAACACTACTCTTTCGCTAAACCAAATTTTTAGATTCAGTCATGTTTTTGTTTAGTTTTTAATTTATTTGTTATTAAAAAGAGATTTGAGCCAAGAGGCAGTCTGGTGCACAGATGCCCGCAACATGGGGCGGATACAACTCATTTGTTGCACTTTGCGCGTATTTATTTCTTTGCCATTGCCTGATTTAGAGAAACATCTGTCACCTTTGCCTCCTGGTTTCTGAACTGAAGCAGGAGAAAACTGTTTTGCAATGTGAAGACACTTTATTGGGTACACGTTCTAAATATTAAAAATGGCCAGTGAGTGCATGCATTTAGGACAGCTGCTTCTTCATGATAGAGGAGGAAGAGTCCAGTAGTTCTTCGGTTTGTGGTCAGTGCCTTTACAAACTCCTTAATTGCTTCTTAAGACATTTTTATTGTCTACTTCCCGATGGCAGGCCGCCCATTTTGACAGCGGTTTAATTGACTTGGCGCGGTGCCACATTTGATGAACAAAATCGGATGCATTTGCCTCAAGTATCTCAAGTGACACTGAGATAAAAGATGTCAAAGAGGTTTTAATTCTTCCCCGGTTCATCCCAATTCATTCAAGCTCCCGTCTGTATTCTGACACACTGTGAAATTTGACAAGTTAACCTCACCAAAAAAATACCTGGTGACTTCAACACCATCATTCCCAACAAATCCCTAGTAATAGACTGTTCAGCATTTTTCAGAATCTCCCCTAATTGTCTTGCCTTTTTTCCGGCTTCGACAGCTATAAATCTCCGAAAGGATGATTTTTTTACTCCAAGCAGGAAGTGTGTGATTTAGTGACATCTAATGGTGATTGCGAGCATTTAGATAGTTACATTATGTAATGCAATGTGGCTTAAGTGGAGTCTGCATTTCCTCCTTGTGTAAGTGTGGGTTCTCTCCAGCATTTTCCCAACACTTGATGGCACACATTATTTCTGTTGGATTACTAGGAATATTTGATACCCATTGCAGCTCTCCATCATTCCCAACAAATCCCTCATAATAGAGCTTTCAGCGGTCCCCAGTATCTCTCCTAATTGTCTTGCCTTTGTTCCGCCGTCTACATATTGACAGCTATAAATGTCGGGAAATGTCGGATGAGCCGAAGTCCCGTGTTTTTCCGAGAAGGATGTTCCGATGATAAGCGGGATGTGTCATGGGGTAGCCACTCAGCACCCACAAACAGATTGAGCTGGCACCAACGAGATAGATATGCAGACAATTCATTCGACATATCTCTATTTAATGGTATTATATTTCATTTTGCGCAGGAAAGAAAAACACCATTAGCCAAAGCAGCGAGTCGTAACGAGCCATTCTGCAACAGATTCAGAGCCTCCTTTAGTGGTACAGTAATTGAATTATACAGTTGGGTATGACACAAAGTTTTCATTTGTTTTGAGTAACATGCAAGCATCAACCCAGCATACAACATTTGGAGAGATGATCCTGCTAATTGTATAGAGAAGAGCAAACTTTTGAGAAAATGTTTGCAGTAATAGAGGATCATCTAACTATAATGAATGAAAATGCGACTGGGATGGGATTACTGAAGGAAAAAAACATTACTAAACCCTGACTAAATAAGGTCAAAATAAAAATGGATTAAATCAATTCTAAACTAACAAAAACCAGTTCTACAATAAGTCTAAATGTTGGCTAAACCAGGACCGAGTCTCCTAATAAGCAGGAAAAAAAACAGCAGGCTTCAGCTTAATTCAATACTGAAGTATTTGCACTGCAGTTTGAGATCCATTGGTTTGGACACAGTGATGATACACAAAGAAGAAATAGGGTCATAAGAAGCAATCGGCCGGCAACATTTCAATCACTTTCTGACCCTCATAACGTCTGAATTCATATCGATAATCGACAAACATTTTGAGTAGTGGATGCTCTAGTTAAGTGCTTTGAGAGCCACCGGGGGTTGTGTGAAAAATGTGTGTCGTTGATTTTAAGGCAGTTATCATTTCAATATGGCCAATACACTTATGGGTAAAGGACAAAGAGGTCATCAAAAGTAGACTAAGTGCTCCCTTGGGCACATACACAAGCCCATTCAAAATGCCCATAGAGAGCGGAGGGGAACATTGATTTGAGTGCTATATCCAAAATGCTATGCTGGAGTGTGACCCAGTAGTGTGCTTACATTAGAAAACATTTTGAAAGATACGGTCACATAATATGAATTGTCCTGTCCCATAAATATTGTAGCACAGTAACTTTATTTCACACATGACACAATCTAGAGGTGACTCAGTGCCTCTGTTTGGTTGGGAATGGCAGGTCAGGCCTCAGTAGTTGAAGATAAGTGCAGTTGACTACTACCACTGTCGAAAATGTACTGTCATTTTTGGGCACCAGCATTGGCACAAATTGACACAAAAGACACAAAAGCTTTTGAGGAAGCCTGTGTGCATTTCAACAAAAGTGGGTGCTGTTAGGTGCTCTTAGGCAGCACCAAGTCCAAAACAAAATGGAAGATATGAGAAAATACTGTACTAAATATTGGATGTTTCTAGGCAAATATAAACTTCATTCCTCCAATTATCCAGGGTTGGGGCTAACACAAAATGATTTCAAAATAATTGCATTAAGTCAGGCCCAAGTTTGGATAAATCTAGATTGTTACATCAGGTATAACAACCAAAAGCCAAAGTACCAACATTACTGATTAGCTATGGGAATTTTCTGATAATGAGCAGCCGAAAGAGACCTTCTTTGAATGTAAAAAGCTAATTATAAATGTACTTACCCAAGTCAAGACATTACTGGCCATTTCATCCCACATTTTGTCCAACAATGAGCATCAAGATGTCTCTGAAAGTAAAAAAAAGTACATTTCCAGTTTATATACCCAAACAATAACACTGGTCAGATAATTGATATAATATTCATATACATATAATTTTTTTCACAACATAGAAATTGCTGTTGTCTCCAGTCCTAGCACACTTTTGCCCTTCGCTACATTATACAAAACAGGACAGGGGCATTGGTTCGGAAAAGAGGCTTGTACCAACCATCGGTGTGTTGTTGCCTCAGTGGACCTGGGGGCTTCGCTCGGTGCCAAGCCGCAGTCACCCACAGAGCTGTGTGCTTATTTTCTCTGGCCTCTTCTTGACCATATGGAGCCGCAGGGTCACAGGGACACGGTGTATTGCATTATAGTGAGATAGTGCTTGTACATGTGTGTATCTGTGTATGTACGAGCCCTTAGTGAAATGAGCCAGATCTGCCGCTCACCAGTAGCTGTGGGTCTGTCAGCGTTTTCATTCTCCTGCCAGCCCAGAATACTTTTATTAGCTCAACCAATATAGACGAGGAATCGGTTGGGGCTTTTCACATTCTGCTGTGTTATGCAAAGCATTCTTTTGTGGACCTCGACTTTTACCACCACCACCAGTTTGGATTGATATAATGCTTTTGGGTACTACAGCACCAGTTGAGTCCATTATTTATTTACTCCACAGTCACACATTAATGGTCGCCACAGCTGTCCAAGGGCAGACTGACAAAAGACATGGCAACTGTACCATGTCAACAGTTTCCAAGACCACCACCAAAACAACAAGTGAAGTGTCTTGCCCGATGACTCAACAGCAGTATAAATGTTACAGTTAGTGCTTTACCTCCTGAGCCACTGCCACCTCCTTCTGACTCCAAGGAGCACTTCACTTCAGTACTTTGAATACTCATTTACATATTTTCTAAAAGGTAAATAATTTGAGTTAATTACTTGCTCTCAATGGCTGGCATAATTTAATATACTGTATTCCTTCCCAAGTTCCCAGTTTTTCAACCCCATAACAGCGATTTAAATGGTTTTCACTGATTATCGAAAAATTCCTGAATACAAGCCCCAAGCCATTTCTATCCAGTGCATGGTGGAAGTGTAAGGAAAGCTCAGATGATGAATGTAAAAGTCAAAGGTCAGAGACACTCTATAGGAGCTGAAGATGATGAAGAGGCCTTTAATCCATTGCTGATCTGAGGTCATCTTGTCAGAGCTGACACACTGACATAGTCACAACCCCTTATTTAATCACCATATTAATTCAGCTATCACATAGTCCTAATGACACCACCGATTAGTCTCCCAATTTGATTTAGCGACTGTCCATTCATCATAACCTGGCTGTTTCAGTATGTAATCAATGTAGTCCTTTAGCACCTCAGACACCTACAGTACATCTCAGTGGTACAAAGTCAAGGTGTGTATGGTGTATGTGACATAGTAAATGCTTGGTCAGGCCATGGGGGCAAAGCATCAATCACACATATCAAGTGATGTGTTTGATCTATAACCTTTATGGATGAGGAGCCAATGGCGCCGCTTCGACGCCATTGGAAAAAAGTGTCGACTTCAAAATAGTTAGGTAAAATAATTAACCAAATGATAGTTAAGATAGAATTGTATTTTTTATTATTTATTTATTTTTTTGGTTATAATGTTATTTTTAAGATACATTTTCTGTATGTTTTAAACAATTTAGTTACATTGCAGGCTCAGCAAAATTCTGAGATGTAAGGGATTTGTGACTATAGAAATAGAGCATTTACCCTTGAACTAGGGTATCCCAGGTTCGTGTCCATGGCTAGAGCTACATTATTCTTTACCACCGTGATATAAGGCTAATGCAAATGCCCTAAAGCACTTTCTAAATGTATTAAGTGGTTTCCAACACCATACCAATCTCCTCCCATGACAATGACAAATAATGTCACTACAGAACCTCCCTGACCACAATAACATGAGATACATCTCTAAGTAGCTCACGAGCCACTAATTCACTGTTTATTTTGTTTGTTGGAGTAAGCCGCCTTGCTCTTGCACCTTGTCAGTATCCCCGGCTCCTTGCGCTTGGACACACACTGGCTTGCTTATACGTACATACACGCACACACACACCACAGTAACGCCACGGAGCTGCCTCGGGGCGAAGGCAGCTCGGCTCACTCAAGGGGAAAGTGAACAGCTGTGCCTGTGACAGCTGCAGCAGTCATGACATCCCCTTCACCAAATATCAGGCATGGCTTAGGATGCACTGGCGTATGGGTGACCGAAAAAAAGGGGTCCATTTACAACCTGGATGAGACGGCGAGGTTTTAGCCCCAGCGTCCAGACTGAGGCGAACTCACATTTTCAGTGATAATGTGAGAAGTAATGAGTTTCTCCTTGGTCCACGGCCCATATAATAGTCCCCCATTTGCCTCAAAAACAAGCCCAATGGAGCAAATGAGATAATGTTGTGGGACTGAAAAATGAGCAGAATGCTAATGTTGATTTTTTAGATGTTCAGTTTTACTGGATCTAACTAAGACCAATCCACAAACAGGAAAAGACTTGTACAGGCCAAACCTTAATTGAGACCAAGGCAAAGTGAGACCAGAGGGCAGCAGTGGCTCAGGTGGTAGAACAGGTCATCCACTAATGAGACGGTTGGCAGTACGATTCCCATTCCAAACAGTGAATTGCTAGGTTTCTATAGCCCTATACATTTTAATAGGAGATGGGGGGCAGGAATGTGTGTGATTGACATGGTATTTTTGGAGTTGGTCAGAGAGGTCTTAAATGCCACTTTCTTCGCAGTCTGTCCCAGGGCAGCTGTGACAACAAAAGTAGCTTACTACCATCAGTGTATATAACATGTCACAAGATTTGAAGTGAAAGTATTTTTGTGGCCAGGATGAGATAAAAAAAATTAAATAAAATAAAATAAAATAAATGTAAATGATATATATTTTTTTTAATAAAACAAATAAAAAGTAAATAAATAAACATTATCTTTAGACTATTTAAGACCCATGCGAAAACTTGCATACTTTTCAATACAATTCATACAGCTATCAAGACAAAGCCTGATTCCTTAACTCACTCACAGACATGTCAATCATGTCAAATGCTCACCCTGGCCCTGAACCTAATCACAAATGCAAAATGTTACCTTTCATACACATTTTTTTTCTAATCATCCCGGAGTTTTGAGTTTTGTTTGAAAAATATAAAAAATGATGGATGGTTGAATAGAAGAAAAAATGGAGGAAGCAAGTCATAATTGTGGAGGCACAGCATTAAAAAAGAGGAAATCAGTGTACTATGCAAATGAGCATAATCACCTTCCAGCCCCTTTAGCACCAGACCGATTTTAATTACACCTTAATTTCATGTATAAATACCCCCAATTCAAAAAGAGCTGGCTGCGGTAAGCCCCGGCAGAATAGACGGCGTGGGAAGGCTGTATAGGTATAGATAATTACTACTTGCTGTTATGGACTCCTGATTATATGAGGTGCTAGCCAACAAAGTACCTGTGAATGCCCAGGATGAACTTGATCAGGGTGAAAGATTAAAGTCTATCATAGCTTTGACAGAGCGGTCCTGTAAAGTTAACGATGCCGGGAAGCTGTGGCTCCAACATGTGCGCTGCTGTGGAGGAGTTGGTTTGAGGTTTCATAAATTTTTACAAGATGTTGAGGCAAAATGGAGCATATTGGAGACAGACTTTTGATATCAAATTTAGCAGATGTGATAGTGCTGTTACTGTCATAGAGGTAAAAGACAGGGGGGGATCACGAACACTGTTGCATTGTGAATTACAATACTACCTCCAGCCACTAGAGGTCAATAAAAGATTCAGTGGCTTCCTAATAATTCTGAAATATAAAATTCAGTGGATACCAACATTGACCCCTGTACTAGATAATCACCAAATATGAATTGAAAAATAAGCTTCATGTTTTGACAGGGGTTTAAAAGGAGACTATGCAACTTTTCACTGTTTTGGTCAAATTTCTCCTTCACAGAGCGCTCCCTACAACTGTCACTGTCTACAGAAAAAACCCAAAAAGAATATAGGCTTCATATATAGACTCAAGACATTATAGAGCTACTGTTCAACCAGAAACACCAGGTCTGTGTCAGTTTTGCATTGTTTTTATTTCTTGGATCTCTCTCCGTAAAAGCCTGTTTAAAAGCAATTTGTGGTTTTTGGCAAGACCTGTGACTTGACCCGAGACTTCCAGGGACATTCATCCTA
>JAVQKC010072016.1:0-10268 GCA_036025475.1 Philypnodon macrostomus | reverse complement strand
GTCTAAACTAGGACTAAACCAGGTCTAAATATGGTCTATAACAGGTCTAAACTAGGACTAAACCAGGTCTAAATATGGTCTATAACAGGTCTGAACTAGGACTAAACCAGGTCTAAACTAGGACTAAACCAGGTCTAAATATGGTCTATAACAGGTCTAAACTAGGACTAAACCAGGTCTAAATATGGTCTATAACAGGTCTAAACAAGCTCTAAACAAGATATAAACTGCATAAATGACCACTAGCTGTACCAATTACATAACTATGCAGTGGCCAATACATCAAATGTAACCAAGACAAAAAAATCTAAATGACAACCAAATGAAGAAAAGACAACATGACTGCAGAGTGTGTGTAGAGAAACAATAATAATTATAGAGTCTATGTAATGTCCTGACAATCATTATGGAAATAATGTGGGGGTATGTTGCACTCACAGTATAAACCTCTGCCAACCAGGAAGTGCATCAGCTCCTCTCTTCATCCTGAAGCCCACAGCTCATCAGAGATGTATTGTACAGCACTGGACCGGCATCAAGTGATTGGGAAACCACTCACAACTAAAGACATGAAATCCTTTTGTTCTCATCAGAAGATTCCTAGTTTCAGCTTAGAAAGAGGGGATTTTTAGCATGTTCTTACCATTGAGATGAAACGCAGTGGAATAGTCTCATTACTAGGGATTCTGTATGTAAAATAGTCTAGGTAGGTAACGAATATGTGTGTTAGTTCAATTGGCAGAGGTTGATGATTCGATTCCCACCTGATTCCTACTGCCATTGGGTCCTTGGGCTAGTTACCTTGCCTACAGGAATGCAACTAATGATTATTTTGCCAATTGATTAAACTGTTGAATATTTGTTTTGATTAATAGAATAATCATTGGATAACGAAATATAATAACATAAAATTTGAACCAGGTGAAGCATAAACAGTACCACACGAGGCCTTCTGGATAAAGCATATTTATAGACAAAGGCAGTTCTTCATCTTAAGTGCAAAATTTACATAATTGTTGTACATTTTTACAGTTACACATTATTGATTACTAAATTAATTGATGATTATTTCAATCATCAATTGATCACGATTCATCCGATTAATCGTTTCAGCCCTACTTGCCTATATATGAATGTGTAAGTGTGATTGGTGTTAGTTTGCAAGCGTGGTATGGTTAATGTGACTGTGTGAATGAATAAAGCAGCTTTGAATTTCCAATAAAACACTATAAAAAACAAACAAACATTGAATTATTATGAATATTTCAATGTAATAGGATGCTATAGGTCAGTCATGAATAATACAATATTCTATAGTTAACCAATAAATATAAACATACAATTAAAACCATTGCCATGCTGATGTTAGTTCTACAACCACCTACACAGACAGAAATACATTCTCCTGCACAATGTGGCATATCACAACCTTCCATTTTTAATTTAAATCCTTTAATGTAAGAAAGGTGCATTAGTTTTTCCCCCAAATGTTTTCTAATATAAGATTTACGTTTTGATTTAAACCTTTGCACATTTATGCTCTGGGGCAGTGTCTTGACTCCTGATACAGTACAGGTGGATTCGTAGACAGACCTCAAGCTATTGTAAAGATCTTTCTGTATTTGGGATATACATTTACGCTCAGAAAGTTATAATATTTTTAATGTACTGTAATTAATACTTAAACTTTACAGCCTGTACATTTTGACTCAAGTACTAATTATGAGCTTTTGTGCTGGTCCTAAGTCAGGATAAATGGAGATGGTTGTGTCAGGAATCTAGCAATCCAAAGTTCTAGCTCTTCAGTAATTTGATCTCTATATAAAATAAATTCTAACTCTGCTGATCGGAAAAACCCTTAACATTGAAGGGATAATGCTAGACCCTATAAATAAAAATCTACAGTCAAAATTCACGTTTAAGTTCATGTTTTGCTAATCTCACATGAGTGGCTGCCTGCGGGGAGATGCTGTCTGTTGTCAGCTGACACAAACTGTAAGATCAAGGGATGGGCTGTGTGATTAAAATGATGCAACAAGTCAAGATTTGGTTGAACATAAAACGAGACTGTATCGTAGACAGTATCACAGTTGGAGATGGGTTAAGGTTACCACAGGGTTTTGTGATTCTTAATTTAGCTTTTCAAATACCTTTATATTTGACTAAAATATTGGATTAACCCAAGGGTAGAAATGCAACATTAAACAACAGAAATATTATTGGCCAGAAAGCAGGATTAAACCATATCTGAACTAAACCTAAACTAACCCTAAACCAGGTATAAAACAAAAACTAAACTAGGTCTAAACCAAGTATAAAACAAAAACTAAACTAGGCCTAAAACAGGTATAAAACAAAGACTAAACTAGGCCTAAACCAGGTATACAACAAAAAACTAAACTAGGCCTAAAACAGGTATAAAACAAAAAAATAAACTAGGACACAACTAGGACTAAACCAGGTCCAAACTAGAACTAAACCAGGACTAAAAAATGTCTATATATAATATGATTAAACTGTACCCATCCAAGACTGGCAGAGATCTCAGAAGGGACAGATAAAGATGATTCTTCACAGTTTATTGCTCCCAAAGTTACATTATGTGGATGCAGGGGATGTTTTAGACTTTTATAATGCATATATTAGACAAAATTAGTGTCTGAAGTCCACCGGGAACGATGTCATTTAGGATTATAGACAATTTGAACAGGCTCACTCACTTAATCTCTTGCACAGTGGATCAATAGGACCCTCTCTCAGTGATAATTCAATTTCCCTATACAGCCCAAGCAATTTGTATTAGTTTGTATAGCGTAGTTTTGTAGTAGTGAACATCTTGGCATTTTGAAGTGGCATGTCTCACAGGTAACAGAGCTGGATGTAAATTTCTGGTCTACGTAAGCTTTATTTATAGAGTCTGGGTCTAGGTCCACAGTCTCAGTGCTCAGCTTTTCACATCACAAATTGGTTAGTTAGAAAGACTCAAATCAATTTCTCTATACAAATTTTATATTCAGGAAAGTTCACTTAAGGGCAAAGAATATATTTTTTATATTATAAACTGTATTGTATTTTAAACTGTATTTTATTGTAACTGTATTTTATCTATGTAAGGCGACCTTGAGTGCCGAGAAAGGCGCCTAAGAAATAAAATGTATTATTATTATTATTGGGTGTGAATCAACATTTTAAAAAGTCTTTACCAATGGCATACAGCATTGACTTTGTGGTTCAATGGATAGAGCATTTACCCTTAAACTGGAAGGTAGCTACAATGGTAACCACAAGTGGCATGAGACATTCTAATGAGAACTTCAAGAACATTACCACATCTGCAATCATCACAACATTCAAATCTAATCAGAGTTTATTATACATGTATCTAAAATAAGATACAAAAACAGATGTATTCAGAACTATGTGTCCATTGTAGAAAAGTGAAACTCAAAGACTGCAAACCAAGAGGAAGATCACAGACATAAAAAGAAAATCGAGGCGGAAGAATGGAGCGATATGTGGGTCAGACAGACAGAAATCCAGCTCAATGTAAATTAGACTGTGTAAACATGTACGGGCCTAATCTCATTATACTCTGTTCTCCTGGGCCCACGATCAAGGCTTGATTAGATAAAAGAGCAGGGATGGGGGGTGGAACATACAGGTATACGAGGTGAAACGGGGAGATTCAACTACAGATATAGATATACACAACGTATGCAGTGAACAATGATCAGATAGAGCTGCATGAGCGATATTACAGAACATGTACAGTGCACTTTGATTGTGTGGTTTTGTCTGATTCAGAGGTAACGTTTTTTGTGGGATTACAAATAAATAAATAAATAAATAAATAAGAATACATTATAGTTGTGGTAAAATTTCAGGCACATTTTTCTGATGTCTTGGCAATCAAACAAACAATCAAAATACACCAATAACAATAAATCATAATAATTAATATAACAGCAAATACAAAATGTGTCAGAAATTCAAAGAGGCAGTGACATAAAGTGGAAGTTGCATTATAAAATCTAAAAATGGGAAATTCATATAAATTCATATTATAAAAAATGGTTGATGGTTATCAAAAAGCAAATTCAAAGAGAAAATATTTTAGAACATTATGATTGTGCAATTAGACATTTCTCTAGAGAATGCTGTCAATGCCATTGCAGTCATTATAGTAAAAATTTTAAGGATGCTATACAGACACACTCCACATCATAGCATCATTGATTATTTATATTTGCCACTGATTATTATTATTTAAGGAGGTTTCTTCTGAAGTGCAGACTCTAGTATATATGTATGCAGGGGGGTAAGGATCAGCATGTGCACTTTATCTTGATAAATATGGTATACTTACTGACTGCAATCATCAGTAACAATTATTAATACATATAGTAATTAGTGTGCACATATGAATAACTTACATTGCTGTTAAACTATTGATTATGTTTAGGTCAGTAGCCAATCTGATGCAACTGAGGTCATTTTCCTGCAGTTTTTTGTTGGAAGGGATCTAAACTTTATTTAAACTAGAATATATACAGTATATATTCCACAATAGTACAGAATCTTTTCAAACATTCAACATTCAAACATGTAACCAAATACTTTCTGAGATCTTGCCAACAGACAAACTACATCTAAAACTGTAGAACTGTACTTTTCTGCCAATTTCTTGCCGTTTCTTCCACACCTATTCACATCACACTTTCACCATTGTAATTCCCTGGTTTCTCCCACCTCTCACCTCCATACCTCTCTCCTTCACTCGCAGGCACAGCAGAGGAGATCCTCATCAGCCATGCATCGAGCAGTAGCCTGTCAGAGCGCGGACCAGGCGTAGACGTGATTGATTTTTCAGCCCATCTGAGTCATTGGTACTGACCGGGTCCACAGTTTCTCCTGTCTGGGTAAAAACCCATCTTACCAACCCACAACGCATTATCTACAGTTCATCTTCACATCAAAAGTACACCAGCTAAAGTTCATAATAGAGTAAGCAACCATGATAGAGTTGAGTACAGTCAGACATTTAACATCTACACAGGCGTGGCTATTGTAAAAAAATCACAGCTAAGAAATCTGACCCTGTTTTATGATGTGAAGTGGGTCATAATTATTATTTTACTTTAGTCCCTGCCTTAACATCTACAGTGTGGTAACTACAAACTTTGATTTGATGTTGCTGTAGAGGTCAGGTGAGGGACAAACGTAAAATAACAATTATGAGAGACTACCCACGCTACATCATAGAACTGATAGTGTTTTTATCATTTCAAACCTCCATACTAAAGCTTTAAATGTCTGGAAAGAGAACCCATTCATACTGAATGTATGATGGCTCAATAGGAGCATGCTCTTCAGTTTGGCTTTACATAGAACTTATAATCACTGACTAATACTGAATAATAAATTGACTTTCAGCATATATCATAAAAAATATAGGCTCTGGAACTAACCCAGTGAATATTTGCAAAGAACATAAAATAGGCTTACAATTTGACCGCAGCACATTCACAGTTGGGTGGTACAGTATACTTTTTATATTCATCACGCTCACTCATTGGCTTAACTGTCTGAAAAGTGCACAATGCAGCCTGTTGTTCTGGCTCAGCTCAGCACAACGACGGCTGTGAGAAAAGCTGGGATCATTCGCAGGTCATTATGACTTTTTTAGTGACTTTTAAGATTTGGCATTCTTGTGACTTGTAGAGAAATGTCAAAAATCTTTGCCATGTGCCACAGGAAAATAGAGTAACAATTTTTGACCTTTTATCCCAAAGCACATAATATGGTATATGCTTTTTCTCTACCAACAATTAAGATGATATGGCAATATTTTTTTTTAATTAATATTATAAACATTATCTTGCTATTTTGAGGCAGTACTGTGCTAAATGCCCTGAACTCACTGTGTTCAGTATAAGTGCTGGTAGAATATCATGGCCATTGTAAAGGTCATTCCTGTCTGCACAAGAGTGGTAGTGACCGAATGTCAATACAGTACAGCTTGGTGTGCTCCCAACAATGTCCTGTGTGAACAAAATACTGATTCATATCGACTTACCATCAAGACTTACATGCATAGTACTACAATGACCTACTGTTTCTTAGCGTTTTTCCCATTTGTCTGGCAGCAGTAACAACTGTGGGCCTATGGATGTACAGCAGAAGGCAACATGTTAAAATGACAGAGAACCAACAGTAACACAGTGAGAACATGCAGACTTTGATCACTAACCACTCAGCTATCATGTTAAAAAAAATCTATCTGAAATTGTGTACTTCTATTTTCGCGAGGCCCTAAAAAGGAAATAGGAAATGAGACAGGATCAAGAGGCAGAAGCAGGAAAAGGGGTTAGTGAAAGTGGGGCATAAATATCACACACAGGCCCCAGAGACTCATAGACAAGCCAATTTAACCAAGACTTTACTAATACAGCAACGCTCCTCTGCTCAAATAAAACTATCCAAATTTAACAAAAAGGAATATATTTGCACTTATTTTTGGAAGAAATAATATGAAGAAACCCAACCACACTCAGTGGCCACTTTATCAGGTAGACCTGGATGTACCACTAAGCCTGCTGCATCCACACACACATATTGAGCTCTGTCAGCACAAGGACCTCATCCATCAGTCCTGGACACATCCATAGCCTGTCCGTCCTGGGAGTGGATCCCTCTATCATGTGGTTCACCCTAAGGTTTCTCTTTTTCCCATAAATGTTTTTTTTGAAGTTTTTCCTTGCCGCGATGGAGGGTCTAAGGACAGGGGATGTCCTGGGACAGTCCTGTTGTTTGTGTGTTATTGATTGTCTATTAACTTTGTTATTGTTTGCAATGACCCTGTTTATTGTTTATTGTTTACATACATCTCTTTTTGTGAAGCCCTGTGTTGTGATATAGGGGTATGCAAATAAAATTGAATTGAATTGAATAGACCCACTGAGTCATAAACATATGTCAAAAACAAATCAACAAGCATCAGAATTGCAGAACTGTATGGTCTAATGGGATTTTGATAAATCTATGCCCAAGGTTAACAGAGAATGGTTTATTCAGTGAGTGGCAATTCTGTGGTGAAAATGCCTTGTAGATGCCAGTTGTCACAGACCGATAACTACTCATTACATAAAGGTATAAAGATTATCTCAAAAAGATGACAAAACATTAAGAAGCAGGGCGACTAGAACAGAAAAAGCCCAGAACAGTCAACATTTCAAAACATCTGCAAATCCAAGAGCGCTCTATAATGATTACAGCTTATTGAAACACATCTCAGCTTTGGCAGTGTTCCTCTACCACATTAGCTAAACGTGCCACAGCTTAGCCCACTGCATCTGCAGCAGAGTGCACCTCGTACTTGACAGGAAAAGAGCCAGCACTTGGAGAGTGTGTGATGTGCCCCGACAGAAGCCAAGACGGGAAGAAGCCAGTGCTAATGTATGTTTTTCAGTGCTTATGTGTGTCAAAAGCTCCTGTCGGTAAAGTGGCAGGAGGTTGCTTCTGCTAAGGCCCATAAGACCTCAGCCCATCACGTTGACTGCAGCTGTCTATCACCAAGAGGGACTGGGAAAAATGACAGTACAGTGCAAATGTTGTAGGTAAGAAACGCAATAGCAAGCAATGATCACCATCAAGCCTATTTTATGACAGTTGATAGAGCTCTGGTTTAGCTTCACAAACCTGATCTTAACATCACCTGTCTGTCTAGGATTAGCATGTAGAGACAAAAAGATGTCAGCAGCCTACAACCAGTGACAAAATGGTGGGAACAATCTACATCTCCTTTGAAATTATATATCAAGGGTTTTTTTGAACATAGTTTGGAAACTTCCCTTGAAGACATATACCAGTGGTTATTGTGCACAGGATAATCAGATGAGAATGCCGCCAGGCAAGTCTGCCCTTAGTCCTAAATACCATGTCTGGGAACAGAGATATGGATCATTGAAGAGTCAGAGGTAAATGCTGTTTATGTCAGACCAAGCCTCTGTACTGTCTGCATCACATGACTGAAATAGAAAGATGTTTTATGAGTTAAGAGGTACTTAAAGAACAATCTTCTCAGAGGCTATCATTAAAATTAAACTTCCTCATAGCAATACACTTGTGAATGTATTGTACTGTTTTTAATAATGCACCTATAAATCTTGCTGGTCACTTATATATAAATAGAGCTGTTTGTGAGCTCACATAGCACCATATCACTATAGCATCGGTTTCCTTTAGTCATGCGCAATCAAGTCAAACCTGCTAAACCCAAAAGTGACTTTGAACATGGCATCGTTGTTGGTGGTTTTTACATGCATCCATGCCAAGGGATTATGAAGAAGGTTTGAAAAATATATAGTGAATGGTAAATCTGTGGGCAAATATGACTTGTTGATGCTAGAGGTTGGACACTGGCTTGAATTAACAGAAAGATGATATATTGCTCAGATAGCTACTTTATAGCTCCTCATAACCAAGAACCTCTTACGCAAAGTCTACCTAATAAAGTGGCCAGTGAGCGTACAGAGACATTCAAAGATACAACCTACTTGAGAATCTATCTAGTTCCTGTCATGACCAGTTTAAAGGGACCACAAACAGACACCACATCAGCCAACTACAGCCATGAATCAATGCTGCATCTAATTTTTACATGTCATTTATCACAGGCGTCCCTCTGGTGGATAACTCGGAGCTGACCTTGTACCACAGCGCTCCCCCATCTGTCCAAAGGTTTCTTCACCATCACAATAATGTAAATAATCTCTCCAGAGCTTTACATGAGAGAGCTGCCCAACCACTCACCCAGCATACAGGAATGTCAACATGCTTCTTCACTGACGTTTATAGGGTGGTACTCATCTTCTTTAGGATGTAAACCCATGTCAAGAGGATATGCACTGGGAGATACTAAGTGAAGGAGGAAACTGTTAGTATACGTAGTATCCATGTCTTTCAAGGGAGGCTTTATACAAAAACATGACCCTGTTTATGGTAAATATGATTTTTAACCCAGATTAAAAAAGGATTGTTATTTTTTCAATAATCTTTCTCCCGTACAGTTAGTCAACCATCTGTTTAGTCGCTGGGCTAACACAAAGACACACACTGACAAACAACCAATTACTTGCACATTCATTTACTATAGGCCTTTTAGTTTCACCAGTTCACCCAACAAAGTCTTGTCTTTAAACAGCAGAAGGAAGCTACACTACACTCTGTACAGCAAAATAAAGTAGTCTGGATGTATTCTATATGACAGACTTTTCAATATTTATCACAAAGGCACTTTTTATACAGTTCCACGTATACTGAACTGATGAAGCTTGTATGAGAGACACAGCACAGTCTATTTCTGTGAAGAAGAACTGGTTAACACATGCAGAGACATCTCCTTTATTACGGTAATGAACCGCTTCAGGGAGGCTATATTGGATTTTAAATTACTCTGCAGATTTTTTTGACATGACACATTTTTTCTCATTTCAAATACAGCCAGCCTAGATTATGATCGGGCCAAAAGTTAAAACATGGAGTTCTCTACAAAATTTTATGATACATAGAATCTTGCACTGTAAAAATTAAACCATTGAGTAAACAGTCAAACATTGACTTAAAAAACAGGAAGTTCATTGCCTTAAAAATACTGGCAAAAGTAATCCCAACTGAAATTATGAATTATTATCAACTACTTTTTTTACCTTATTGCAGTGTGTGCATGTTTTAATGGCCTCGTTAATTACCGTATTTTCCGCACTATAGGGCACACTGGGTTATAAGGCGCGCTGTCAATGAATGGTCTATTTTCAAACTTTTTTCATATATAAGGCGCACCGGACCATAAAGCGCATTAAGCATTAAGTTTGACTGACTGACAAGTCAGTCAGTCAAACTTTATTAAACGCGTTCACAATAACTCTCAACATTGTTCAAACGTTAATGGTGTATTCACAATAACTTTCAACCTCGTTCAGTTGTAACACGTAAATAAACACAGTCTGATACCGCTAAATCAAATGTCTTTTTTTACTCTTGGTGCCATTTTGGGGTCATATATAAACACTAATAATAATACACTACAAATATTACGGTGAAGCATACTACCGGTATGTATTACTCTGCGACGCTCCTGACTCCCGGAGCTTTGTAGTTTACCGAACTCGTACCAAAACATTTTGACGGAGCGCCTTGAGCGCCGTGTGACACAAAATCGCTTGGAGGTCAGTAAGCACAACCAGAATTAATCCATATATAAGGCACTC
>JAVQKC010071978.1:0-27004 GCA_036025475.1 Philypnodon macrostomus | reverse complement strand
CCCAATAAGGCTTAAACCTGAAACACCTAATTACCCCCCGGCCCTGAACACATCTGACCAATATGATGGCAGTTACCTCTATAGCGCCCCCTATAGACTGAAAGAAGAATGTAGTTTTAGGCAAATTTACAAAATTTGTCAAAAAACATCCTTCACAAACATTAAACAAGTCAAATAGATCCTTCCCACGTTTGTCATGGTTTGCTTAATTGCTCATTAACAATATAAAACCCCTTAGAAATCACGCATGTCTGATTAAGGTGCCCGTTGGTGCCATAGTAGTTATGGCAGACATATGGGGGTGTTTCGCCGATATTTACCTTGCTGTTGGGGACGACAAAGTAGGCCTAGATGTGTTGTATTGTATTGTATGTTTATATACATAACACAGTTCACACATACAGTAAATTAGCATTACTGACACCAGATTATTTATTGTACTCACAGTTTGATGTTTTTCCACAATAAATTGAGCAATTTAAATGTTTAAACAAAGACACTGTAAAATGCTTCACTTGTTTTTTTCCTTTTCTTAGATCTCATGGTAATTCAACAGAAGATGTCTTTTGTCAATGAAGAATACACAAGTCTTGGGGACACACTCAAAAGTCGGGCAGCTGAGTTAAAAACTTTGGTGCAAGAAGTTGAAGAGGCTCAGAAGGAGACAGCAGACATGATGAACTGGCTCAAGGACATGAAAAACACTGCAGCTTCTTGGAATGGTGCAGCCAAAGAGAAAGACTCAGTCAAAACACAACTGGAATTGCAAAAGGTAAAAAATATATTGTTGCCTTATTTCCAATGTTTTTTGAGCATTGCCATTTACAGCTATGATATTTGTAATATTGATATGTTTACCATGTTTTCTCAGGTATTTGAAGACAACATGAAGCAAAAAAGAGAACAGCTCCAGAAGCTGAGAGGGAAGCTTCTCCACTTGATAGAGACACATCCAAACTCTCCTGAGGCAACGAAGTGGAAGCAAATGTTGGCCGAAATAGGTATGCATACAACAAACATCAAACAACAAATATCAATTTAGTAAACAATGCTGAAATTGGTTCTTGTTTTTGTTGTAGATGCTTCTTGGGCAGACATTAGTGACTCTGTGGAGGAGAGGAAACAACATCTAGAGCAGTCTAACAAAAATCTGGACATCTTCAAAACGAATGAGCAGCAATTGTGTCAGTGGCTCTCAGAGAAAGAGCTGCTGATGAGTGTACTTGGACCTCTTTCCATTGATCCAAATATGCTGAAAATGCAAAAGCAACAAGTTCAGGTAAATGTAGTGTTTTTTTTTATTTTGCTATTGAATTCACTACGAATACTTTTAAATTATAAAATGTTCTTTTTTTTCTCTTTAGATTATCCAGAATGAATTCAAGAGTCGGACGCCTCAGTATGAGCAGCTTGAGAATGCTGCATCTTCCATACTGAGCTCCACTCATGACCCTACAAATGGGAAACTAGTGAAAGAGCAGCTCACAAGTGTCACCCAGAAGTGGCAAGGCCTCACTGGGCAGCTAGATGCCCGAGACAGCCTGATTGATCAGGCAATGGTGAAGATAGGGCAGTTTCAGGAGTTACTGAAGAGTATAGGTCAGACTACCACACAACTGGAGAACCAGCTCACCAACCATCACAGTCAGAGTACACAACCAGATGCAGTGAAGAAGCAGCTGGAAGATGTGCAGCAAATATCCGCTCAGCTTAGAGATGAGAAGAGGAAACTGAAGGAGGCTGAGGCTGTCAGCTCTGAACTCAAAACAATGGTGACTGAGGACTATCTGAAAGCAGATTTAATGAGGCAGCTGGAGAGTGTTAGCAAGCCCTTCAAACAACTGGAAGAAAAAGCAGGTTAGTGGTTTTGGTTGTAGAATCCTATTTCACGCAGCTAGCCTAGCACCCCTATAACTTTTTGTCTAACATGCTTTGAAACGTGTATGTTTTTGTTGTATACATATCTTTAGTATTCATGACTGACTGTTGTTTTATTTTTTGTTCTGTAGCCAAACGTATTGATGAGTTGAGCTCGACCTTTGCCAGTTCGCAGCAGTTCCATCAGACCTCCAAAGACTTCCAGTTGTGGCTAAGTGATAAACTCCAGGAGCAGTCTAAGCCCCAGCCCATCTCGGCCAAAGTGAATGTAGTGCAACAAAGTCTGGAGGATCACAACAAGATGATGAAATCTCTTAAGGAACATGAAAATGCTTACAGCACTCTTGTTGGAGAAGGAGAGAGACTCCTTCAAAGTGTTGATGGTGCAGAAAAGCTGGCACTCCAAGGTCAGCTGACTACACTGTCTACAAACTGGGAAGATGTAAAGAAGAGCAGTGCTGAACAGGGTGATAAATTTCAGACAGCATTACAGAAATCAAATAAGTTTAATGAACATGCAGAGAAACTAAGCTCATGGATACAAGAGTGTGAAAACAGTGAAGCCAGAGTCAAACTTACTGTTGATCCGGTAGAGGTCGAGAGCTCCATTTCTCAAGTCAAAGCTTTGCAAAAAGATGTTGACAAACATCGATCTCTGGTAGAACAGCTGAACGCAGCTGCTGAGGGCCTGTTGGAAGTGGCCAATACAGACACGGAAGCTATCAAAGAAGAAAAGGCTAGTCTAGGCAAAAAAGTGGAAAGTGTCATGGAGGTGCTACAGAACAAAAGAGATTCATTGGAGCACATCTCACACAAAGTTAAGGAGTTTAATGATGGTTATAAAGAGGCCAAAGTGCATCTTGAAGGAGCGCAGAAGCAAATAGAGGCATATGAATCACAGGGGGCACTAGGACACAGCAATAAAAATCTAGCTAACATGAAGGCCCAACACAAGAGTCTGGATGGAGCGCAAAACCAAATCGAACACATCAAGTCACTGGCCAAGGAGCTTGTAGTAGCCGTCCCGGATGCAGATGGGGTGACAGACCTCTTGCTCCATAGTGACAGCCTCGAAAAGGAATATAGCAATATCAACAAGAAACTGGAGGAGACATGCCAAGTCCTGGAGGGAAAACTGCAGGGTATCAGACAGTTTCAGAACAACATCCGTGAAATGTTTACACGGTTCACCGATCTGGATGACGAGTTAGACAGCATGGCTCCAGTAGATCTCGATTTGACTATACTAAAAGAACAACAAAGCAACATTAATGGCTTTATAACTAAACTTGAGGAACTAATGTCAAACACTGCGGATGCCGGGGACAGATGCAAAAAGATGCTTGAGACTGAGGACTCTCCTGATCTGATTGGACTAAAGAGAGATTTGGATGCTCTAAGTAAACAGTGTGGTAAACTATTGGACAGAGCAAAGAGCAGAGAGGAGCAAGTGCAGAGTACCCTTCAGAATCTAGAGCAGCTATACGGAAAACTCCAACAAGTGGAAGACAAACTAGACAAGGCTGTCGACAAAGAAGCATCTCAGGAAGCGGTTGGCCTGGAAACGGATGTCATCAACCAGCAGCTAGATGCTTTTAAGGTAAGGTTCATTTTGAAATTGAAATGTAAAGTGGGATAGAAAATTATTTATCTATTACATCCTATTTGTCTTGACTTAAAAACAACAACATTTGTGCTTGATTGTCTAAGATTCTATCACTTGCTCCAATGATAAACTCTACAAGCCTGAGTGCTAATCTGCATTGCGCATTAGTAATGAACCATTTTTGTAGCCTTTTACTTCCTCCTAATTTATATTAAAAGACAATTTCAATATTTTTAGAACCTGTTTTTGTTGTTAATTGACAAAAAAATGTATGCACATGTGAGTAGAAATGTCAATTAAAAAAATCATATTAAAGAGAGAATGGCATATTAATCCAACTCTCAAAAAAGGAGGAACTGTGTATAGTAGTGGGTAGTTTGTATAGCAGAGGCTAGATTGACAGATTAGCAGTGAGCTCTTCAGTATCCACTTTGCCTGATACAGGGAATCCTCAGGGGAGTGCTGCTTCAGGGCATGTGGTGTGAACAAAGGAGCTATAGGCCAGACCCATTGGTGGTGTGGGATAGGGCCGTGAATGCCAGGTGGTGACCAGCAGGGTGTCACTTGATTCAATGGGTTTAGTAATAAAGTCCAGCCGACACATAGATCAACATTAACTTTACTAATGGATGTATAAACACCTAGAATGTGTTACAGCGGTTTAATGTTAATTTGACCTAAAAGTGTTATTTCAGTCTCATCAATGTATTGTATCTTTAAATTATTTGTTTATTCAGTGAATTCATATTGCCATTGTGCCATATTGTTTGAAATCATACATTTTCATTCATCTGCTGCTATAGCTTAGATTTTTTTAATGTACTTTTTGTGTAAAATTTTCCAAGATTGAACTGTGTGCTGTATCAACACCATTAGCAAAATTTACTGTCAGATGTTAAATATTCTAAATTCCTGTGTAGTTTTCTAAAAGCAGATTAACCTAGATGGGACCACTTCCTTATAGTTTTATATTGCATTACAATACAACGGTGTAAACAGATGTGGACAGAACACAGATCCTGCCCAATACTAGGTCAAGGGATTTTATTTTCAATTAAGAGGGTGATCACGGGAGAGTGGCATGGATTAAAATGTGGGGGTGTCTTTATTTTGTGCAGTTTTTGAGCAGTTCTTTGCAGTGCTAGTATAAAAGAAGTGATTGATTCAGATTGGTGCTAAGCAACATTGTCATTGTGTCTATACCCCCACTTTCTCTTGTCGCCAGTTTTGGTTGAGAAGGCATGTCGTCCCAGCTGCCCCAGGACCCCCCCACCCCCTAGACCTTTGTGCTCACACTGCAAAATGGATCAGTGTTCAGACAAAAAATATAACTTAGTTTACTTTAAAGTTTTCAAGCTAAAACATTTTACAATTGTTCATTCTTTGGCTTGTTATAGTTACAAGAATAGGGAACTTTATTGGCAGCCTGTAAAACAAAATAAACAGACAGCACACTCACTTGAGCTATTTCCATTTTAGGTGAAGTTTTAAAATCCACATGCCTGACTTCAAATATTTACTTTTGTATTTGTGGACTGTAAAAAAGAGAAGAAAGTGTTATGTATACATAATTTAAATACAATATATGTTTATTTGACCTACAGGGCAGCCCCTGTGACTTAGCTCTATGGGGGGTTAGTGTGGGTGTCTTCTGTTGCTTCTGAGACATTACCTCAATGTGTTTTATTCTTTCACAAGAATCCATACCCGCTTAATCATACTGGACAATGTAGCTGATGGCAGGAAATGTGTCATTGAAGCCACTTTGCTGCTGACTCACTGCCACAGTATCATACTATGAGTAAAACATCATCAGGTTACCACTAAGCTGAAGTACTTTTATTGTTTTCAATACAATATTCCATCTAAACTTTCAAATTTTAAAGTTTATATTTGTACCAGAGTATATTTAGATCTTGTCAGCTTGCTCAAGTCAGGTGCAGTGACTCTGTGGTGTGCCTCCAACAATGTTTGGACAATCCAGGAAACAAAAATAGATTCCTTTCATGATCTCTTCTATCCGTCTTTCCTCTCCTACCCCTGGTGCTTGGACATTCATGCACTTGGCAGAGCTGCTGGTGTTAAATTACCTGGGACCTGTGCCTCCCTCCGCATTCCACAGTAATTAACAATATCTGCAGGCTTCCCAGCACCCGTCCATACCAACACGACCGAGGGCAAAGAGGAGAAAAGAAAAATGTATATCTATTTCAAAAAAGTGTGATGTCATGAAAGTGGGAGCTGCTGCCTGCAAGGCTACTTTTTTATTGAATACCCGGCATCTTTCTTCACCCCCCGCTCCTTTAGTCACTGCTATAGAAAAAAGCGATTGTCAGGACTCGGGATAAACTATGAACTAAGAAGTGAAGTCATACAGCCCATAGAGACATAAGGGGAATTAGAGGAAAAAAAGGGTCACGTGTCCACCAATCAACATGTGCCGGAGTGTCTCTGAGCACAAATGGAGTTGTGGCAGATGTTGTCTGAATAATGAGCGGGGGCGGGGCATAAAGCCACTGCCAGGAGGGTGTCTGTCTGTCAGTGCACAGGGAGCGATGGGAGAGAAAGAGCAGGGTTTTTGTTTATCCACGAGTACCAGCTCTGATCACAACTAGACATTTTTTCAACAAGCCTGCTGGATTTATACATGGATGTATTTCTTTGCACTGAAGATTACTTGCCCTTTGTGGATTCTGCAAGAATTTCAGAGACTTAAAAGCACTTTGGATAAGAGGAATACGTTTGGCAACTCAACGGCAATAATCTAAAGGAATTGAAATGAATGGCTGTTATGCAAGAATTATTTTCTAGCTAATTTTTCACTGTGAAGCTGCTGTGAGGTCTTAAAGTAATAGGCTATTTTTGTGATTCTTTATATTTTGGGATTTTTTAAATATGTGTAAATATGTTCATGTTTTAGAGAAGACATTTAGTTTATATTTCTACTTCTATTTTTGATATTTATTTTTTTGAAATAGTTTTTTATATGGGATAATTTACCAGAGCACTATTTTGAGTGAAGCTTATTTTTCACAATTATTGTGTGCACTACAACAACAACTACCTCAATAGATTTAACTAGATACTTTCTCATAGAAAGTAGTGGATTGTTTTGGCATGGGTAAGCCTCTAAGCAGACCAGATTGCCTGAGAAAAAACCCTTCCTGTATGGGGAAGGGGGAGGATGAGGACCTAAATATTGATGACTGTTATGTGCCCCAGAGGTCCATCTATGACACTGTCCGGCTGAATGAACAGATAGACTCCAGTTCCAAAGGCAGCCTCGCTTCTCGACACTTCACTGGCACCTTACCCTACACTAACCGGACACTAGACTTCAGCAGCCTGTGTGGAAATGGAGTTATGTCTGCATCCAGTTCCTTTGAGCTCCGGACAAGAAAAGCCGCCATGCTGGATGAGCGTGCTGTATTTGATGGCCTTAGGCTAAATGGTAACATAATAAGAGCCACGGACACAGTGTTACCCAAGTCACGTCTTCAGGGAGGAGAGAAGAAAGACGTTCCTCATTACCGGAGGTCATGGCGGGCGTTCGCTCCAACACATTTGGGACAGTACGTGAGCCGCAGTGGGACGCTCTGCTCTGGGAGTGTGGACAGGCCTGGACTTATCAATGGAAGGAGAGGACAGAGTATGACAAGCTCTCTCACATCTGAAGAGGATTCAGGTCTTTATAGTCCTACTGTAGACAGAGACAGACATACTCATAGACCTCACAAAAGAGTGGGTCCTGGGACAAGGAGTCTGTCGTCATCTGAAGCCATGCATATGTCCGGAGAGCTCAAACCAGGCCGATCCCTGAGCTCAGGACAAGAGGACTTCCTCTACTCACCTGCAAGGGACAGTGTGTCTTTATATACATGTAACAGTCTGGTCCAAGACAGGAAACAAGATAAATCTGGTTTTGTTCAGGTAAAATGGAGGAATAGGTATTCGACAGGTTCAGCCTCAAGAGTTCAAAATGAAAGTTTAGGATGGCGTTCAAAGAAAGACTATGAAGAAGAGTCCACTGCTGAGCTGTTGGAGGATGTGCCCTCTGCAGAGGACTGTGAGTTAGTTAGTGTGGTTGTCACTCAGCCCGAGTATGGAAACTCTGTAACATTACCCATGGAGACCCGCCAGCGAACAAAAACATGTCACACTCAAGTGGGAGCATCCAAGTACAACCTGGAGGAGCTGGAGGAGTTTCTGCAGTCAGTGGAGGCCTGTCTGCCTAAATGTTTAGAGGAACTTCAACAAGCAGGAGAGCATGAGATAGAGTTTTTCTTGAATGCCATTGCTTCATGTTCGGATATAGAACTCACGGGTTCTCCCTGTCCTCAGGTGCACATTATAACCACTCTTTTTGGGTTCAAGGTTTAGTTATCATTAAATTAGATTAATTTTGACTGCGGTGTTTTGTGAAGTGAATTCGTTTTTACCTAAAGTCCTACCTGGAAATTGTCAGTTCCCAAACATCTAGAAACAATCACACTTTAATTGTTTTGATGATTACTTACCTTTTCTTGTTCCTGTTTGGTTTAAGGCTTTCCAAAAAGAAGACATTGATCCATTGCAAGCACGGCTTCAAAACATCAACTCTCTTGGCCAGAGTCTGATCCAGAATACTGCTAAAGGCACTTGCACTAAGCTAGAGGGAGACTTGGAGGATGTCAACACCAAGTGGAATACCCTTAACAAAAAGGTGTGCTCCTAGCGCTGGCCATACTATTGACCATATAGGATGGATTTTGTTGCTTTATAACAGGGCTTTTGTCTGATATAAATAAAGCAGTTTGATTTAAGGTGAAAACAGTTGACCTATACTGTATGTTTATCATGTGATTTGCAGATTGCTGAACGCTCGGCCCAACTACATGAAGCCCTATTGCATTGTGGGAGGTTTCAGGATGCTCTGGAGTCACTTCTCAGTTGGCTCACTGACACAGAGGAACTGGTGGCCAATCAGAAACCCCCCTCTGCTGAGTTCAAAGTGGTCAAAGCACAGATACAAGAGCAGAAAGTAAGTATCCTCTGTCACATTTGAATTACACACAGACCACGAACAGTACTTTTTCCTCAGCCATAAACATTTATGACCTGTTTATCAACCATTTATCTTATTACACTGACATGTATTGCGTATATTGTATTGTGAGGAACACAAAGCAAATTCATTTAATGGAAAATTCAGTTGGACTAGTTAGATTTACTGTTTTTACCAGAAAAGCAGTAAGACCATATAAAGGCGCCCCATAAGTCTTGTCCTTTGTGTGGCTGTGACAGCTCTTACAGAGACTGCTGGACGATCGTAAACCCACAGTAGAGCTCATAAAGAAGGAGGGAGAGAAGCTCGCTGAACTGGCAGAGGCTGTGGATAGAGAAAAGGTGGCAAAGGAGATTGAGGGCTTGGGGCAAAGGTGGGATACTCTGCTCAAAAAGGCAGAAAACAGGTTTGTATTTTGATACACGAGATACCATATAACCAACATGTTATCCAGAATTACTTTCTGTTTGTGTGATTATATAGAAAATACACTTTGTTTTAGTCCTCAATGATTTAGTTATTTTAAACAGTTTATTATATATATATATTTAGGCATAAACAGCTGGAGAGCATCCTGGTGATCACTCAGCAGTTTCACGAGACTCTGGAGCCTTTGAGTGAGTGGCTGTGTTCCACAGAGAAACTCCTCACTAACTCTGAACCCATTGGCACCGAGACATCTAAACTGGAGAAGCAGATTTCTCAGCATAAGGTAACAGCTACTATCATTTTCACCATCAGCTGTTTTGGGTTAAACTTTATGTTGTATGTTTGTTATTTTGCACATACTTTTCATTTAAGTGTTTTTGTTCTCATACCTTTATTTTGAATTCACCTTTTTGTTTCACATTTCTTTGGTTTTGCCCATGCACTGGTCAGGCCTTAGAGGGGGAGATCATGAAGCACAGTAAAGACCTGTTTCAGGCGGTCAGTCTGGGTCAGATGTTAAAAACTGTCAGCTCAGTGGATGATAAGGAGGTTGTTCAGTCCAAACTGGACCAGGCCCAGGCCGGTTACATAGAGCTGCAGGAGAGGTGCAGGAGGAGAGCTGAGCTGCTGCAGCAGGCTCTGTCCAACGCTCAACTGTTTGGAGAGGACCAAGTGGCGCTCATGAACTGGCTCAGTGAGGTGCACACGCGGCTCACTGAAGTGTCTGTGGAGGACTACAAAATAAACATCCTTGAAAAGCAGCTTGCAGATCAACGGGTACACACTCCTCACTCAGGCCAAGCTTTATTATGCATATTTTCAGTCAATTTATTCATTGTTTTATCATTTATACAAGTAAATATTTATAGTAATATAGTTAAAGTAAACTGTTTAGCTAAAATGTTCATTGAGATTCTATTGTGCACTTTGTTCTAGGCATTACAAAGTGAAATGGATCAGAGGAAGAAGAATGTGGACCAAGCTATTTCTAATGGGATGGAGCTTCTGAAGCAAACAACAGGCATGTTTTAAAAAAAAGTCATATCGTAGGCCCTGTAATATTACACAAGACACGGCTACTATTTGGTGTACTCCATTGGAAAGAGACAAACTGTGGTTCACTTATCATAATTAAGGGTCATCTGTATAATTCATTTATCCAGACTGATTTGGATATCTAACAAATAATGGACAATGATTTTTTTTTTTCCCAGAAAGGGATCTACTTTTTACATAAAATCTTTAATTATTTTTTTAAATCTGTCCTCTCTTATTTTATTCTGCCTAGGTGAAGAGGTAGTTGTAATTCAAGGCAAACTGGATGGAATTAAAATAAAGTATGCTGAGATCACCTCAATGAGTGACAATGTGTTGAAGACACTGGAAAAGGTCCTAAGTCTCTCAAACCGACTGCATGAGACTCACGAGGATCTCAGCAGCTGGCTCCAAAATGTTGAAACTGAGATCAGTACTTTTGCTGCTCAGGAGGCTGTAGGCGACCAACTCATCAATGTACAAAATAAGAAAAAGGCATGTTAATGATTTTAATTCAGTTCAATCATAAAATACTTTCTATATTACTATTTTATATTAATATTTTAACTGTAACTGTATATCATGAACCACTACTTTTCTTCATAGAATTTATTGAAAGAGACTAAGAACAAAAAGCCAGTGATGAACAAACTGAATGAGCTGAGTAGTTCACTCCTGGATCTGATTCCATGGCACACTCGAGAAAGTCTGGACAAGATGGTCACTGAAGATAACGACCGGTATCGAAGTGTGTGTGACAGTATCAGCCAGCAGGTCGAGCAGATCAATGCAGACATCCTCAAATCTCAACAGGTAAATACAAATATTATAATTATACTATACTTATACTACTATTATTCTTAAAAGTATGTCACACAAAGTATAGTTTTCTGTCATGTATGTCACTAGTCACTGCTTCTTTTTCATCTAGTTTGAACAGGCGCTTGATACTGAACTTGCCTGGTTGACTGAAGCTGAGAAAAAATTACTCTCAGTGGATGAGATAAAGTTAATGCAGGACCAAACCACAGCCCAGCTTCAAGCCCAAAAGGTTAGTCTACGGTTGACTGCGTATAAAAGCCATCACTAAACAATATAAGTAAACACTAGCTTTTATCATCCCAACTCACTTGACTGGTTTTTCAGATGTTTTCTATGAACATTATGAGACACAAAGATGCTGTGGATGAGATTGTGAAAACGGGGAAGGTTGTCATGAACAAGAAAGACCCAGAGAAAAAAGAAGCAATAAAGGTACTAAAGTGGTAAGATATTCGTTTTGATTAAAATGAGATGAAATGTAACATGTATGTTTTATCACAGGCCAAGACACAAGCTCTTCTGGAGAAGTATGGTGTTGTTAGCCAGTTAAATTCAGAGCGCTGTCTACAGCTGGAGCGGACACAGTCTTTGGCCGGTCAGTTCTGGGAGACCTATGAAGAGATGTGGCCGTGGCTTCAGGACACTATAAAGGACTTCAGTCAACTGGCACCACCCGCTATTGAGTATGAAGCATTGAGGCAACAGCAGGAGGAACTCAGGGTAAGGAGCTGATACTAACATATTTATGCACAACATTTAGCAATTAAAAAAATCAAACTGAATATTTTCTTCTTTAGCAAATGCGGGAGCTGATTGCTGAGCACAAGCCACACATTGACAAGATGAATAAGACTGGACCTCAGCTGCTTGAACTGAGCCCAGTGGAGGGAGTACCCATCAGAGAAAAGTACACAACCTCTGACAAGCTATACACTCAACTCAAAACTGATGTCAAACAAAGAGCTGCCACTTTAGACGAAGCCATCTCCAAATCTACTCAGGTAAGGATTAAAAATGTCTTCTTCATACACAATTTCTTCACAAAATGACATTTTAAAATGAATCTTTTCTTTTTCACTTTGACTAGTTCCATGACAAGATTGACCCAATGCTTGAATCTCTGGAGCGAATTGCTGAACGTCTTCGTCAGCCACCGTCCATCTCGGTGGAGGTGGAGAAGATTAAAGAACAGATTGCAGAAAACAAGTCTGTGTCTGTGGACCTGGAGAAACTTCAACCTTCATATGAGATGCTTAAGCAAAGAGGAGAGGAGATGGTTGCACGATCGGAAGGTGCGGACAAAGACATATCAGCTAAAGGTATGGTATAAATGTAAATTTGTATGTTTATAGCCATAATATTTGATTGTGCATTTGATTCATGTATCTTCTATTTCAAGCTGTACAAGACAAACTGGACCAAATGGTGTTCCTCTGGAATGACATCCAAGCCCTGGTAATTGAGCGAGAGGCTAAACTCCTGGATGTGATGGACTTGGCAGACAAGTTTTGGTGCGATCACTGTGCCCTCATTGTCACAATCAAAGACAGTCAGGACCTGCTGAGGGAGCTAGAAGAACCCGGGGTGGACCCATCTGTGGTCAAGCAGCAGCAAGAGTTTGTGGAGGTAAGACTAATAAAACAAATTGTGAAATGACCCTTAATATAGTCATCACTGAGCTTAATTTGGTTTGCTTTTTCTTTTCTAGGGTTTTAAAGAGGAAATTGATGGACTCCAGGAGGAACTTGATGCTGTTCAAAACCAAGGTGCTGAGCTGATGGCAGCCTGTGGAGAACCAGATAAACCCGTGATTAAGAAAAGCATTGATGAGGTAGAGGCTTATTCAGTGGTAGGGATGTATTAAATGTGTATACTGTATATATTTGAGTACATGTTTTTATGTGTAACTCCAGGTGATTGCAGCTTGGGAAAGTCTAAATAAAACATGGAAGGAGAGAGGGGACAGACTTGAAGAAGCTATGCAGGCAGCTGTGCATTTTCAGGATGGACTACAGGTATTTTAATGCTTCAGTGTAGTTCTCACCAATATATTTTTCACAATATATAAATGTGCTCATAGGTTTTTAGGTTATTCTAAAGTTGTATTGCTCATGTCCTACCTTCATTTACAATGCACCTAAAATTGCAAAGAACTGTAAATAATAGAAATGAAAATGCAACCAACTCACCCGGTTAATTTAAATCTATTTGAATCAGCTGTGTTTAGACTTTTAAACTTAATTTTAACCAGCTGTGCAATAATGTCTAATTGAGAAAAATTAATTATTAAAGCTAACTAAATCAAATGATAATATATTGTATATTCTACCTTCAAATTCAGGCGATGACTCACATAAAATCAACAAGTGACAAAGTAAAAGTTTGACACTGATAGCTGATACTGTTCTGCCTAAAGCCATGAGACTGAGCTACTGCTTTCAGTGACGTCAAGGAGGAAGTGTAGTTTTGTAGAAGTAAAGACCTATTGCATTACCATGAGAAAATATCTTAATGCATTGAATATATAGTTTATAAAAGACCTGTGTTAATTAGACAAGAAATGTGATAAATATTCTGGTAGTGAGTGCTTCTTTCCTCAGGAGTTTTAATGAAACCTGATGCGTTGTTAAAACCTGTTTTGTGTCTAAACAATAGTTTCTTTGCACACAGGGTATGTTTGACTGGGTCGATATTCTGGAGAACAAACTGGATTCAATGTCACCTGTAGGCACAGACCTGGAAACTGTCAAGCAGCAGATTGTGGAGCTCAAGGTACTCATCTAATACATAAAAAGTACATTTATAAATACATAAAATCCTGTTGTATTATATTCATATATACCTTCTATATTATTAATACAAATACATTTTATATATCTTGTTGTTTTACATACTACAGATTTTAACTTTGTTTACTGATTGGGTGTGCTCTTCTGTGTGCCAGGAGTTCAAAGGAGAGTCCTACCAACTACAGATTGAGATGGAGCGCCTAAATCACCAGGCTGGCCTACTGCTTAAGAAGACGACCGAGGAGGCTGACCGCTGTGCCATACAGGAGCCTATGTCTGAGCTAAAGATGCTCTGGGACAACCTGGATGAAAAGATCATTAGCAGACAGGTGAGAAACATCCTGAATGTATTTTTAGGTGAATATGACAAAAGATTGTAATAATAAATGCCATTAAAGGACTGTGGAAAGCATGCCACATTCAGGTTGTGTTTTGGTTCTCAGTGATATGTAATGCTTTAATCTGTCATTAATCCAGCACAAACTGGAGGCAGGCCTTCTGGCTCTGGGTCAGTTCCAGCATGCTCTGGATGAACTACTGGCCTGGATGAGCCACGCTGAGGAGCTCCTCAATGAGCAGAGGAAGACTGGAGGAGACCCCAAAGCCATTGAGATAGAGCTCGCCAAGCACCATGTAAGACAGACTTCACAATTCAAATAAAAAAACAACAACTTGTAAATAGTATATAGAGATTAGCAAGTATGAATCAGCTGTTATATCATACATACACATCAGATAGCATTGCTGTGTATCTGATGTTTTTAGTGCATTGTGAGGTTTGACAAGCTTCTTCATTTTTAACCATCTGCAGGTTCTCCAAATAGATGTTCTGGCTCATCAGACTACTGTTGAGACAGTGAACAAAGCTGGTAATGAATTAGTGGCATCCAGCTCTGGAGAAGAAGCCTCTGGTCTGCAGATTAAACTGGAGAACCTGAACCAGAGGTGGAAGACCATCCAGGAGAAGACTCAGCAGAGGAAACAGCAACTAGAAAGTTCTTTGCTTCAGGTAAAAAAGAGACACTTACATGAGGTTTTGATGTTGGGAAATAAATCTGCATAAAGTAGGTTCATGATTGCTACACGTTTAAATTCATTATGTAGTTTGCCATCTCAAAGATGTCATTTCTTCTCTATAAATAGCTATGGAAGATAAATTAAATCATTGGATATAATGACTTGGACATCCATCTCTTTGACCTGAACAATGTGTGTGTGTGTGTGTGACACACTTTTTCATGACTCAGGTTGTATTGTGTTGTAGGCTCAGGGTTTCCATGGTGAGATAGAAGATATGCAGCAGTGGCTCAAAGACACAGAACGTCAGCTGTTGGCATCAAAGGCAGTGGGAGGCTTACCAGACACAACCCGGGAGCAGCTTAACGCCCATCTGGTATGTGTTTAACAATATGAAAGGCTGTATGCAGATGGCAGCCTCGAAAGTAGACGACTATCTTTTCCATGTTTGTCTGAAGTGTGAAAATTGAATGACACCACTAAATACACTCGAATCCCTCATGCATAATATAACAAAAGGACCCCAAAGTGTTTCAAATTGATTTGGTCATTGCAGAGTCTAATAAATTTAGGAATTTTGTCTCTTTGTTTTTTTACTCTAATGTCCCAAAAGATCTTCAAGTGCCTCTCTCTGCTCATTCTTTCACCATTTTTGGTCTATATTTAAAGATTTAAACTGGAGAATTACATTTAAAAGTGGTGCCATCTAAACCCTGAATTTTTTAATTGACTTGAGCACTTGTATGTGTCTTTGCAGGAACTGTGCTCTGCCTTTGAGTCAAAGGACGAGCTGTACCAGGAGCTGATCCACAAGGGACACCAGCTTCTGTCTGTGATGCCTGAAGGTCCAGACAGCAACACAGAGCAAGACCTCACAAATCTGACAGAGAAATGGGAAACTGTGAAGACTAAGATTGTTGATAGAAAGGTTAGGACATTCTATTAGTTAATGAAGAAATGATTCACTGTCATGAGAAAGACAGATAGTGCCACATGTTAACATATGAAACAAAAATGTGATCTACATTCCCAGCTACTCTCAGTTCCAGATACAGTGGTCTTTGCTCGTAACATTTCCTATTTACTTTGGTCCTGTTCCCAGGTTTAGTTTAGTGTTTGGAAGATCAGTATCTGTGGCCAAAACAGGGCCACAATCAAACATCAAACATTTACTTTTCAAAGCACAACATGTACAAAAACCTTTTCATTTGCACAATTTAGTGTTAACACCCAATATATAAATCTAAGTAAACAGTCTACTGTAGATGTATAACAACACAAGTAAGCTCTAATTAAAACATTAGATTTGTAATGTCATTAACACTGAATTGCTGTGATGTAATAAGCCTAAACCACCAGAGTTTGCTCAAACAAACGGATGTTGTTCGGTGAGGCAGCCACGGTTGATGTTTTCTCATTAAATTAAAACCTCATTACTTCACCATTAGCCTGTCCAGAGATATTAACTTCCTTTGTTTAAAGGGGCATATAAAAGGTCATAGCCAGGTTAGACACAGGGTAGCCTTGTCAACCCCTTCATAACAGAGAATCATTTTTATAATAAATACAAATGAAATGTGATTTTTACAATAAGATGACCCGTTTTCTTGTTGACAGGTTAAACTCGAGGAGGCTTTAACACTGGCCACAGAGTTCCACAACTCGTTGCAGGACTTCATAAACTGGCTGACACAGGCTGAGCAGACTCTCAACATGGTGTCACCAGCTTCCCTCATTTTGGAAACCATTTTGTTTCAGATCGATGAACACAAGGTGTGTTCTCAAAGACACAAGCATTGTTCATTAATTATGATAAATAATGAATTATATAAATTGTTATAATTATATATAATATATATGGACATGTTTATTATTTGTGCAGATGTTTATCACAGAGGTGAATGCGCACAGAGAACACATCATTGAACTGGACAAGTCTGGGACACATCTGAAGTATTTCAGTCAGAAGCAGGATGTGGTTCTGATCAAGAACCTGCTGCTCAGTGTACAAGGGCGCTGGGAGAAACTAGTGCAGAGATCTGTGGAGAGAGGTCGCCTACTGGAGGACGCAAGGAAGCGAGCCAAACAGGTGAGAGCTGGACATATTTTATGCCAATATTTTATAGTCTACTATTGGTATTAAAATTGTATTTGATTTGTATTTAAGTGCTAAACCCTGCTATAGATTATATCCAGTCTGCAGTCTATAGTAGTATTGGACTTAAACTAGAATATTTTTTCTCTATCAGTTTCATGAAAGCTGGAATAAAATCATGGAGTGGTTGGATGAGTCTGAGAAGAGTCTGGACTCAGAGGTGGAAATTGCAAATGAACCAGACAAAATCAAGATTCAGCTGGCTCAGCACAAGGTACTTTTGTTTTTTTTTATATTATATGAATATGGTATTTCTTAGTACCCAGAACCATTCCTAATATCTAGGTCTTTATTTGGGCATAACAGCTGAGACTCTTCAAAGAGTAGACAGAAAGGATTAGTCATGTCCTTGTTACACACTGTCCAGTCATGTTGTAAAACTACATTGTGTTAATCCTATCCAAGCTGTGGACTGAAACAATTGTATTTGATTGGACATGCTTTTGGATACACACAGCTCCTCACTTTTGACCTTGTTTACAAGTCACAATAAATTGCATTGCTAAAAAACTAGAGATGCACCGATCCAGCTTTTTGAGTCCCAATACCGATATCTGGGCTTTGTGGATCAATCGATACCCGATACTAATTCAAAAACCAAAGGCATAGACATTTCCTTCCTAACTGTGTCATCAGAAATAATAAACATAAAATATAACTTCATCATCATCAAAATGTGTAACTTTTGTTACACATTTGTTACCATGTAAAATTATGTAATTTGCCACATTATTCATCTGTTCATAATTAGGATAAACTATGATAAATGGTATTGCTAAACCACTTTTGGACCTGGATCGGCACTGATATCAGATCCAGTATCGATATCGGTGCATCCCTACTGAAAACACATTCAATGGTGTTGGGTTGGCATAATCTACCAAATGTATATGATTTGGTTGGTCTAAACGTATACCTTTCTTCCACAGGAGTTTCAGAAAGCTCTTGGAAGCAAACACTCAGTGTATGACACCACTTCCCGAACGGGCCGTGCCCTGAAAGACAAAACGTCCCTTCGGGATGATAATCAGAAGCTTGATGACATGCTGAGTGAACTCAGGGATAAATGGGACACTGTCTGTGGCAAGTCTGTTGAGAGGTAACATTTTCTCTATTACTTTTTGTTTTTGTGTTTCACACTATTGACAGTACAGTATTTGTTTTTCCTAGACAAAACAAACTGGAGGAGGCCCTATTGTTCTCTGGACAGTTTACAGATGCTCTGCAGGCTCTTATTGACTGGCTGTATAGAGTTGAACCTCAGCTGGCTGAGGACCAGCCTGTTCATGGAGACATAGACCTTGTTCTCAACCTGATAGACAACCACAAGGTACAAAGCACCAACACACCACACTCAAACCAAAGGTCTCAGTTACATTGATCTATGAGAAGGATTTTGTAAGAGCAGCCTCAAAAGAAACTTCTCCTTTTATGACCTATAGTGTGCTATCACAATAATAAACCACCCAAGCTTAGCATTTCAACAAAGAAAAATATTCATCAAGCCTTTGACTGTACAATAGACAGGAAGATCAAAGCGTTAATACATCTGAAATCTCTGTTTGATTACAGGTTTTCCAGAAAGAGTTGGGAAAGCGGACGGTCAGCGTTCAGGCCCTGAAACGATCGTCTCGAGAGTTGATAGTCAGTCATGATGACTCATCATGGGTCAAAGTCCAGATGCAGGAGTTAGGTACTCGCTGGGAAACAGTCTGCAACCTGTCAGTGTCAAAGCAGGCGCGACTGGAGCAGGCTCTGTGTCAGGTACTGTAGAAGCTCAAAAGTCAGTGGACAGTACTGTACAGAGCTGTGTCTCATATACTGTCTTGTGTCATGTGGACTTGTTTTAGGCTGAAGAGTTTCACTCCACTGTCCACATCCTGTTGGAGTGGCTGGCTGAAGCAGAGCAGAGTTTACGTTTCCATGGCAGCCTCCCCGATGATGAAGAGGCACTGCGGGCTCTTATGGAGCACCACAAGGCAAGTGTTACATTTATGTTTGTTTAATTTTTACATATGCTAAATTGAATCCCCAATCTAAAAAGATAATGTTATTGTACTGTATATGTGTATAGGACTTTATGAAAAAACTGGAAGAGAAGCGAGTGTCCCTCAATAAAGCAACAGCGATGGGGGAGGCTATTTTAACCATATGCCATCCTGACTCTATCACAACTGTCAAACACTGGAACACCATCATTAAGGCTCGCTTTGAAGAGGTCAGAGCATCATGACACTTTCAGCTGAACTTTACCTTAGAAGCATTCTACTTAAACAATAATAAACTAGCTTGCATGCATATAAATACATTTCAATGTCTTTAACCTCTATTTCTAATTTTCATTGAATAGGTGCAAGCATGGAGCAGACAGTACCAGCAGAGACTAGCCACAGCCCTGACTGAGCAGTTAGCCACTCTGGAGCTGCTGCAAAACCTGTTAATGTGGCTGCAATGGGCAGAAACCAACCTCAATGATACGGACAAAGAGGGTCTGCCAGAAGAGATAGGGGAGATCAAAAAGCTAATATCAGAACACCAAGTAAATCATATATATATATATATAATATAATTATAATCCAGACAGATCTCACAACAGTAGCTATCCATATGTGATACAGATTACAATCAAATGTGCTAATCCTAAACCTTTGTTGTTTTACCCTGAAGGCATTTATGGAGGAAATGACCAGGAAGCAACCAGATGTTGACAAAATTACTAAGACTCACAAGCGGAAGGCTACCATGGAGCCTCAGATCCAGTCGCACATTCCTGTTCCTGAAAAGGGACGAGTAGGACGTATGTATCCCACAAATACTTTTTATAAGGCGTGACCTGAGCCATCTGGTCAAGTGTTGAGTCACCACAGAGCAACACAACATGATCACTGTGCTCACTGCAGCACCTGGCATGATGTCAGGGCTGCTGCATGTGTCTAGTCTGCAGTTGTTTTGTGATGAAAGACATTACATGCTGAAAACTCAAGGTTTTTTTTTTACTTACAGGAAAACGCTCCCCCACACAAACTATGTATACAGCAGCAACACAGGCTCCCATAGAAACCAAAAATCCACAAGTCAACCTGCTGGTCAGCAAGTGGCAGCATGTATGGCTGCTGGCTTTGGATAGAAGGAGGAAACTAAATGATGCTTTGGACAGGCTGGAGGAGGTAACATACCAGTATGACAAGCAGAGCTATTTCTGCAAATATCCCCTTCTGTACACAGTAACACTTATCATTGTGCATTATTTGTTCAGTTGAAAGAATTTGCCAACTTTGACTTTGATGTTTGGAGGAAGCGCTACATGCGTTGGATGAATCACAAAAAGTCCAGAGTCATGGATTTCTTCCGCCGAATGGACAAAGATCAAGACGGCAAAGTGACGAGGCAGGAGTTCATAGAGGGCATTCTGTCCTCCAGTAAGTGTATCCCCAGTAACCCTAACCCTGTCTGTAAAATGTTTGGTCTTAACCAGAAAATGTGTTTGTCCCAGAATTTCCAACCAGTCGATTAGAAATGAGCGCTGTGGCTGACATATTTGACAGAGATGGGGATGGCTACATCGACTACTATGAGTTTGTAGCTGCTCTTCATCCTAACAAGGAAGCCTACAAACCACTAACAGATGCAGACAAAATCGAAGATGAGGTAAAAAACATCTTGTTTGTGGAGAAAAGAAGCTAGTAATGCTAAGACTACAGCATTTTCATACAATGTTATTTGTGTTGTACGTATAGGTCACACGACAAGTCGCAAAATGCAAATGTCCAAAACGTTTCCAAGTGGAGCAAATTGGTGCCAACAAATATCGGGTAAGTCTTCACTTTTATCCTGAAGTAAAATATTGTCAGTGGGATGTCTCAGGTGAGTAGAGTCTAACCTGTGCCATTTCTGTTCCCATCACCAGTTCTACCTTGGAAACCAGGTACATACAAGCCCTTTTCCTCTCTTCTCCTTCTGTGCCTTCTCAAGCCCTTCTCATTGGCCATATTTGCTCTGCAGTTAACACTCACGGCTCAGATTCCTGGCTGGTGTTTACAAACTGGAACTCAGAAGTAAAAAAAAGAAAAAAAATAGTTAAATAAAGATTTATCCTAATTTTAGCTAAAAGCAAAACTGGCCTCTGGTCGTCCATATTCTGTCATGGTTATGAAGTGAATGTAATTTTATAAAATACTATTAGCTTGTTGAGCACCTCCTCTCTGCTTTTGAGTTTCAGAAAATATAATTTGAATTTATCAAGGCCATTTAAGCATATTTTTATTGGTCTGTGGTACATAAAGTCATCAGCTGGGCCGTTTGAAATCTAATGCTTTCTGTGTGCGTGCGCTTCTCTATTTTGTGAATGAGTAACTCAATATTGGCTGGCTAACTGTATTTATTTTCCATAGCTGGACATTTAAAAGACAGACATTTGGTTTCTTTTAATGCCTGCATGACGCAATTATTACAGTATCTAATTCATTACTAATGAATGGGGTCATATGAGACATGCTTTCTGAAGCTGGTGGGAGGTGTGAGTGTGTGGGACAGGGGCGGCATAAAGATACTCTGCTGTTTTACACAACATTGAACCCAAGTAACTCTTTTGACAGTTTGGTCTCGTTCACTGCTTACATGACTCCATAATCGGCGATGAGACAATAGCAAACAGAGAAAATCAAAATCTTACCCCACACCTACATGTTGCAGTTTTGGAAAGCTGTATTCTGGTAATTGTGGTTATTTCTAAGATGTTTTATGTGCTTTTTATACTTCAGATCATTATCTAAATTCCATCACCTACATGTATTTTGTCACTAAAATCACCTATGACATTAAATCATATTGATAATCAGACAATTCCACATTATAAGCCATGTGAGTCAAGTCTATAGACTGTAGGGGGTCATCAGTGTCTGGTCATGTGTGTTACACTGTTGTGGATTAGACAGTATTGACAGTATATGAACCATTGCTCATGTTGTGTGTCATTGGAGCGAGCTGCATTGGATCTGCCTCAGTGTCAATGCACCCTGCGTATTTTGTAGTTGTAGAATCTACAATGCTGTGGATTACAGGGGACTGCGCTACTTTTTCGTGTGTGTGTTTTGATTGTGATGTGAAATGACAGAAAGCATGCGGCTGTGATTATTGTTTTGTGAAAATGTTCTTGAGATAAACTCTGGTCAAATCCAACTGGCTGACTCACATTAGAAAGCATGACCTTTCACCCACAGAAAAAGGCCATTACATTGCATGAAAGCTAACTCATATACAACAGCACTCCCTGGTGGTAAAGTATTTTACTATCAGTGAGAGTTCTGCAATGACAATAAAACTGTCTAAAGCCAAAACGCATTGCAGATATAAATTGAAACAAATAAAAAGGCAAAGATGTTGTATCTGGACTAGTGCTACCAATCACATTTGTGAACACAAACAAATAAAAGCCAGATGGATTGACCTATGTCTTGTGTGACTAGAAGCTTATGCTTGCAACACATCTTGCATCTTGCTGTGCAACATACTGAAAATTGATCTAATTCTTACAAATACACTAATGTTCATGTTTACTTTCATGATGTAATTCCTGCTTGAGCTACAAATAAATGTTGACAGTTATCTAGTTTTGAATGTTGAATGAGTCCCAATCCGCAGCACACTGAGTTTGATTTCTATAAAAGTCCATGTTTTCACTCTGTGTTTTATGTGCCCTGTTGTAGTTTGGAGACTCTCAGCAGCTGCGTCTGGTGCGTATTCTGCGTAGTACTGTCATGGTCCGGGTTGGAGGAGGCTGGATGGCTCTGGATGAGTTCCTTGTCAAGAATGATCCTTGTAGAGGTAAATCTTTAAGACTGTCTATAACTGTCCTCTAACAAGTAACAACTATACAATGATAGACATACAAAATGTGAAATGTTTTAATATGCTCTGAGCTTAATCTTTTATGTATCTGTATAAACATCAGCTTCCTCTTTCCTGTAGCTGTTCCCTGCGAAACCTTACTCTACTGAACGTAATATCTAATTTCTTCTAGTTCATCACCACGGGAGCAAAATGTTGCGCTCGGAATCAAACTCTTCAATTACTCAGTCTCCTTTAGGTTGGCATATCTCAAACTTTCTCTCGCTCCTCCATGAACCCACCTGTGGTATGTGTGCATCTAGTGTGGTGTGGCTGCTTGTGCTGGTGTTGGGGTGTACTACTGTGTGAGAAAGCTCATCTTCAATGCAATCTTCATCTCTCATAAAAGTGTGTGGTTCATGCATGCACTCATCACCTCTGTGCACATGTTTACATTATATGCTCTTTCGAAACGGACTCTTTCTCTCTTAGCAGCATGTAGCAAGTCATGACCAACTTCTTTTGCAGTTCGCAGGTTTTGCTTGACAATCATTCAAACAAACAACTTACAAAAGCACAATGATCTAAGGTGCTCAGCCATTAACTACAAATTTGAATAAAAAAAAATATATATATAAAAAGTTTGTTTGACAATTGCATGCTACTCATTTGCATTTGTTGTATTTGAGTTTTAGCATTTTTTTTTACAATTATTTTTCAATTTGTACATACCACATATTGTATTTTTACTATCAATCCAACCATCAATATGGTACTTTTTCGGAGGAGAAGAAAAGCTAGTCCATTAAGAAAATATATGTGTTACTTGCCATTTGAACCTACCTTATATTTTGTTGTCCTTATTTAAAAGCTTAATCATCAGCCATCATCATTATCATCCCCGCCACATTAAAAGATTTTACTTTAGGGTGTTTAACTCATTTGACGTGTGGTCTTTCAGCTAAAGGCAGGACCAACATTGAGCTACGGGAGAAGTTCATCCTCCCTGAAGGCACCACTCAGATGATGGCGAGTTTCCGATATCGAGGCCGCAGATCTCGCCCATCTTCAAGAGGCGCATCACCAAACAGGTCCATGTCCAGTCAAAGCGGCCCTGTGCCAACAAACCCAGTCGCCATGGGAACACCTAAGGTATAAGGCATCCTTAGACAAAACATCTCACTCATTTTAATTAATTTATCTGTTGTTTTTATAAGATAATCTCATCATTTTGTTTTGATCCATTTCCTTCATCAAGCTTTCATTTTGTTGTAGTTTTGAATTTTAAAATCCATTTGTGTTTGTGTTTTGATTTGCCATTGTTCCCCAGACTCCCCAACACATAACCCGCAATTATGATAAGCCCTGGCTTACAAACAGCAAATCCTCCTCTCCTCTTAAATCATCAGACTCCTTTGGGAGCCAGGGTTCCCCTCCAGAGGTATAGTCATGTGTGAATGATGCAGTCCACTGTCATCTTCTCTAACTGACCCAACTCAAACTGTTGGCTAACTTATTTAGAAATGTTTTTAACAGGTTTCACTCACTTGATAAAAACATTGGGTTGGGTCTTTGGCTCCTCACTTTATATCTGGCCTTAATTTTCTTTTAAACATGTGTCTTTCTGTGACTGTGACTTGCATGCTGATTTCAACAGGTGTTTCTGTACTAAAAAGTTGTTGCTATTCTATGCTTTTCAACTCAAATATATTCTGTAACTAATTTAGTGCTTTTTACAGAGTACGCAGGTTCAAGGCAGCAAGTTACGTCTTCCTGGATACTTGTCAGGTAAAGGATTCCAGTCGAGTGAAGAGGGGACTCTCATCAATGCTGCTGTACTAAAGGCCCGCGCCCAGACCGCAGGCGGTGAGGACAGCCAGAGAAATCTGAGCTTTACATTGTATTGTAATCCTTTGTGCATTTACAGTTGTATTATGTTAAGTTACTGTAGGGTTTTTTGATATATCACTTTTTATTATGTTGATATGTGTGCATATGATGTTTTTAGGTTTTAGTGTAACTGCAATGTGGTGTGGTGTTAAGGTCTTTTATTGATAAGACTTTAGTTGTCATTTTCACTGTGTTCAAAGCTGTTGTTGTGAACAACTGAAAATATCGTATGTTATAGCTATGGTTAAACTACAGTTGAAAACTTGAATATTGTTGGAAAAATATAATTGTCAAAATATAACAAAACTGTCAGATTTGTACTTCTCAAGAAATGCACTTGAGGAAATACTAAATCAATGTTCTCTCAACAGTTTTAGAGAAAAAGAACTTAAGCAGACCAGGAAGTAAAGCAGGAAGCCGAGGGAGCAGTCGCAGAGGTAGCGATGCTTCAGATTTTGACATCTCGGACATTCAGTCCGTGTGCTCAGACGCATCAGAAACAGTGGGAGACTCGAGCCGAGCGACACCTCGTTCAACTCCTCGTCAACACGGAGCAAAACCCTCCAAGATCCCCACTCCCCAGAAAAGAACCACTCCCACAAGCAAACTGGCCAAGGCCTTGAAACGATAGACCTGGAAAATGAACAACTACAAAGTAAAAGTACATGAAACTGACACTGGAGATACCCAGACACTTAAAGACTGCAATTGTGTTGAGTGTTATTTAAATTGTTGCAAAGATGTAAATTATTCTCTTGAGAGGTGATATGTTTTAATATTAAGTGTGAATGATAAGATAATGGCCTTGTGTATTTGTTTGTATGTATTTTTATTTTTGTGAAAAAGTCAGATTGTTTTTAAGGTATTTTATTTTATTGATGCTAAACCTGTAGAGGTTTGATGAACACTAGAGAACCTGAGACTGACTAAACTATTGTTTGTACTCACTAATGAAGGCTCTGAGAGTTACTGAATGTACTGTATTTATGTATGCTCATACGTGGACTGAATGGTGCATTATTGAAACATTCAAGGCATCGCAGTTAACTATTTGAGTGCTATGCGAAACTGCCAACATGCATTTAAAAGACAATGCAATACAACACATTACTGCTAAAACCTTAAACACTATTTAAAAGAAGTAGCATAATCCTTGTAATCACAAAGCTTTCATGTCTTGTCAACAGCTGAACTCCCCGTTTAGAGTGACCACTTCACAGCAGCGTGTGCATTGACCTTAAAGACGACACTTTATGTAAACATTCTTGTGTGCATCCATTTGTCTGTGTATTTTTAATTTCGGTAGAGCTGAAATTGTTCTCGTAAAATTACTTTGTAATAAATCTGCTTGCAACAAGCTACAACAGAAACAAATGCATTTGTGTCATACTGTATTTTTTTTCCAATGGATTAAGAGTACAGTAGTACTAGTATTAGTAACTTGCTAAATACACTCAACATACAGTCACATTCTGTATAAGAATTTCAGTTCTTTCCCTATTAAATACTGTAAGCTTATTTATTGTGGTAAAAGAACTCACATTAGCACAAATTAGGCATTGTTGTTAGTGTTTGAAATTTCTACTTAGTATGAATGAAAACTATGCCTTTCCTCACTCAAAAAGAGGAACCTAATAGATAGCTCAGATAGAAGGGCTGGAGCTCTCGGGTGGAATGTTTGCAGAGCATCTGGTGTTTAGCTGTGACATATTACACCTGTCTCTCAGTGGGACGATGAAGATACTGAACCACTGCACATAGAGCCAAACTGTGTCACAATTAACTGATGCAAATGGGTATTCAATCTAAAAAATCTGTCTGTATAATTTAAAACTTGGAATACCTTTGTAGTTTACTACAACACATATCAATATTATATTATAATATTTTCTACATGTTTATGGGTTACTAGTCTGGAGTAACCTAGTTATTGGTTGCCCATTTACAGTAATGTTTGCTGACATGGGGCAGTTGCTATGTTTACCTACATTTGACTTATATGATGCTATTAGCTAAAGAGGTTACCCTGCAGTGACTGGGCGTGTGAGTGGCCTATGGGAGCAGGCTGATCCCATGGGGACCACCGGTGGAGTGGAGCTCAGGGGTCATGTTCATCAGATTCAGAGCCTTTAGTTTGAATGGTTCTCCTGTTCAGCTCAGACACTGGCCCAGGGATGGCACTGTAGACTGGAATATACTCTTATACCAAGAAACATCAATGTGAAGCAGATACAGGATTTTTTCAGGAATATGTGAGTAAAACCTCTGTCATTCTATACATTTACTGTAAAGTAGTGGGCATTCTTCATCTAGTTTTTAGTAAGAGAATTTTATTTATGATGTAATTTAAAAGCTAAATGTAACACCTACACAGTTTTACATTAGAAGGTTTAGTACCTACAGTGAAGAAAACAAGTATTTGAACACCTTGCTATTTTGCTATTTCTCCCACTTAGAAGTCATGAAGGGGTCTGAAATTTTCATCGTAGGTGCATGTCCACTGTGAGAGAGAT
>JAVQKC010071971.1:0-36720 GCA_036025475.1 Philypnodon macrostomus | reverse complement strand
TGTACATTACCATCCTTATTAACATTTCTTACATATGAACATTGACCATAACCATAGGAGCTTGCATCAGAGAAGTGGTGCAACTCTGTTTTCAAAACTTCTCCAAAGTCAATGGGTACATAACAGCGGGGTCTCTAAGTTTATGGGGGGCGGCAGTGGTGCAGTGGGGTAGGCGCTCGCCCCTCGACCAGAGGGTCGGTGGTTCGAGCCCCCGTCCGAGCGCATACTGTCGTTGTGTCCCTGGGCAAGACACTTAACCCACATTGCCTATGAATGAATGTGGTTGTGTGATTGGTTGTTCGGTGGTGGTCGGAGGGGCCGTAGGCGCAAACTGGCAGCCACGCTTCCGTCAGTGTGCCCCAGGGCAGCTGTGGCTACATAGTAGCTTACCACCATCAGGTGTGACTGGAGTGAAAGAATAATACAAAAAAAAAAAGATATGTAAAGCGCTTTGGGTGTCTTGAAAAGCGCTATATAAATGGAATGTATTATTATTATTATTATTACTATATGACAAGAGGTACTAGACAATGTGGCCTGTAGTATACAATGTACAGTAACACTTTATTTTACATAAAACTACCCAAACTACATTGTATCTACCTCATTAAGTACAATGTAATACACTGTAATAAAATGTAACTGCATTGTACCTAACCCCAACCATTATGTATGTACAATGTAGTTTCATGTTATTACATTTTGTTGTGTATTACATTGTACTTAATGAGGTAGATACAATGCAGTTAAGGGCTGAGACCCACTGTACTAGTTATTATCTTTTATTCATGTGTTCCCATTGCACACTCAAAAGAGACTCATTATTTTGAACTATAGCTTAGAGTCATATTTCTTATTTAACCACTCCACACACACCAATGTTCCCTTCTGATTGTTTAGTGTCCAAATGTCATCTATTGAGACCTGAAATCTATCGTATTATATCTTATGAACATAAAAAAGGTGTGCATCTGCAGCCTCTCAATCAAGTCACAAGATGCTGTTTTTAAGCCATAAACCTATGACCCATATATCTTACTATACATACCATTATATCATGTGATGCATAGAGACACAAAGACTACTCTGACAATATGGCTGTGAAAAGGATTTGTGTGGCTCTCCAAACAAGGTTAACAAGGCGCTCCTGTGAATGTAATTCCACATTAAGCAGCACACTCTCCATCATGTGCACCAAGTTTGTGGAGAAAGTTGTAGAACCAAACAATGCAAACACATGGATTTAAAATGCCTTAGTATCTGTGTGTGTTTATTGTTGTACACACAGTGACTTTATGTTGGAAGTCTACAAGGAGTAGTATGCGTCTGCTGCTAAAGTGCTTCACTAAGTCCTACTTTAAACCTTCTGTGTGGCAACGATTATGTTCTGGATTTACTTTTTCATCAATAAAAGAAATGCAGGCATACATTTAGCTATAAAGTGCTTTTGTCGGGATAGCAAAGTTGCCAATATGAACTAAATTTGCTTAAACATATCACACGGAATTACTCAAACATGTACATATTAAATAAATAACCACCCATTTGACCAGGATACAGCATATACATATAATACTAAGTTCCCTTTAAATACACCATAAAATGTAACTGCATACAGTAAATGTTAGTAACCGCAAAATATAAAATCTATATTTTGGCATCATCCCATATCATAAAATGCATAAAAAAGCAACATTTAAATGGATAAGTGCTATACTCATTTTTGAGAGGCCAGGCAATATTATTTTATTTGAGGTCAAGGGTCAGGTTTCAATCTCCTCCCAGTAAGTGCATACACGCTTTTTTTTTTTTCAAAGTGGCCGTATGAGGTCAAACGTTAAAGCCTTTATTTATTTATTTATGCATCTCTCTATCCTCTTTCTCCTCAGCCCACCTCATGATGTACAGCTGGTGCCTTTAGCTTACAAATGCAGTGGACAGATTAGGCCCTGCTTTTTTTCATAGATGTGTTGGCATGGCACTTTGAAATCCACCCTCCTAAATCACAGCGTCTCTTCCCTTCACGGCACAGCACCGGCAAAAATCAGGTTGCAAGAAATACGGTTAAGAGGTGACACACCGATGCACTTCTCCAACCGGATGAGGTAGCTGCTGATTAACTTAAAATCTAAATATGTCAGTGATATTGTAAAAGAAACTTGCCTATATCTGTGAAATGTTAACTGAAAAATCCCCTAATGTAGTGTTTTGGTAATGATGTATTTTGCAAACACAAATCAACTCAAAAAGATGAAATGCAAATGTTTAAAAAAAAATTCCCTCCAACGTTACATTTTGGCCTATGCTGGTTGGTTTATCAGTTTTCGGTCACTTAACTTGAATTCAATTTTGGTGATGAAATTTCAGGAAAAGTCAACAATGGGCCATAAAACATTACAATTAGTAGAATCCAAAAATTTCAACTGGATTTTTTAGAGATAGCACCAAAGACACACTCCAGGTCTTTAAAGCTCAGTTGATAGATCATTTACCAGAAGATTTCTTATTTAAGCATAGCCTTTGACCATCACACCGTTATTAGCTAATTTAAAACTGAATATTGGGGTAGTTTAATGTTTTTTTAGAAGTCTTTGCATTCCCTATTATCAGCAGCCATTATGTTGGTTAAATATAATAGAACAATGGTCACGATGTTTCCAATTTGAAGTCTGTTGAAGAAAGTCTTTTGCATTCACGTTGGCGACTCGTTCTCACCTCATTTCTCAATTGCTCAGTGTGTTTGGTTAAATCTATTTAGACCACTTCACTCATCCTGAATTAAAGCCTAATTAGATTAAGCCTCTGAGAGCACAGATCTAACAAAAACTAGCTTTTACCTCATTTAGTCAACTGAAAAACATTGTAAATTGTGTACTTTTGACGGAACCAGATAAAAAAACAATATATTTGTCTTTTATTACTCTCATTATCCTGTTATTAAAATATCCAAGCAAATACCGTTTTTTTATAGAGTTTATTTAATACATATTATGTTGTATAGTTTATTTAATACATTTTTAATGCACAGGCAATTTCTTAACAAGAAATGCATTATCAAAAGATGTTTTGATTTGTGTTTTGGTCTGTTAATTCTGCCCACTGTCATCATCCACTCACAAAACGACAGCTCCACATCCTGAATTATTGAGTATTTCCATTATAATGTAATCTAAATCCAACCAGTGTTTTGAATTTAAACTGCAGTACCTTGATTAAACACTAGGAATGAATATTACATATAGTACCTTTAAACACTGACACTAATGGAAATTCAACCCATATTTCAGTCTCAATGTTTTAATAAAATGGAGACCAACATTAAAAACCAGAAAAGAACTGTTCTCTTTCAAACATTTATTATGAAATTATAAAGGTAGAATTGCACTGTTTAAATAAAGCTTTTCAGAAACAGAAATGTAAGAGCTCCATTTAATGGTAAGAGTTTATTCAAGATAACCAGCAAAAGAAAAAAGCAAAAAAGAAAAAGATAATAAAAAAGAAAACATTTTTTGAACACAGCACATTAGGCAAGATTACCAGGAGTTCATTTTATACATGTCATATATACAGAGATTTACATAGATGACAGTTACAGGGAGCTACAAGGCCCAGTGGCAAGCAGTCAATAGTAGTCACATTTCAAGTCAAGTGTGGCTCTTTGCTTGAGGGGCTTTTTTTTCTTGGCTGACAATGCCATTATCACAAGTAATAGTGTGGACAGAGGCACATGCTAGTGAGGGAGTGGCCTCTGCACAGCAACCCAGTTAAGAGGACACGTCCCCCTGGGTTTGGCAGGGGCCATCTTTTACAGCCCAAATGATAAAGGGGGAAATGAGCAGGGAGAATTGTTGAAGTGTGCCCTCATCTGTCTGTCACAAATGATCACAACACAAAGGTGATTTAGCATTGCATGTAAAGCCACTGACCCCAATAAAACATGAGTGAAAGGTGTTCGGTAGACAGGGGAGATAACAAGTGAAAAAATGGTGGGGAAGCAAGTTTAACAATATCTTTAATATCATTTTCAAGCAAGCAGTCAAGAAACATTTTCTTCCACCATCTACTCATAGGTTTTGGTTTCATAGAGTCACATACTGGAGCGTGTTAAGTGTTCAGAGCTGCAGTTTGTCTTCCACTATCATGCAGTGTTAGGGGATTGTATGAGACTAGTATGTCAACGCTGATTAATTGTTTTTGCTGAATGGGGATGTGTCATGTGTATTAAATGGAAAACAAGACAAAGAATGTAGTGCTGACAGACACACAAAGATACAATGACAATGGTTTGAGAGTGCATAGTGCTAATATGACAATGGAGATTGATTATGAGTCAAGTATATTTGATAAATACATGTATCTGTATTATGAAAAAGACAAAACAAAAACAGAAGAGAGTGAAGCCAGCCATTCCCAAAGCCTATTATACTCACATTTGCCAATGGCAACTATTGATCTTGCATTGGTTAGTTCAGATTAAATGCTTCATCATTATTTTTGTTTTGTTTAGTCATAAATTGCTAACCCCCATATAAGGATAAGAGTAGGTTTTTTATGGAGTACAGTCAATCTTTGACAGACGTTTAACCCCAAAAATATTGTGAATAAACATAAGAAAAACTAAAATTCCTTTTTCAATTGTAACTAGTGTCGAAACACCCTTACATAAGTGCCACTCAATGTGGTGGGCTTTGACCCTGTACATCCCATTGAAATGCAAGTAGCTTATGAAAAGTCTATGACAATTATGTGAATGTGAGCCATTGACTAAGGAGCTTTATTAAGCATTGGGAAGACAAACATTTGAATTCACATTCAATAAAATGGTTTGGGAAATTTTGACATTCTCCAAAAATGTAATTCCTGGTAATTTGCCATCATCTGTGTTTGGCATTTCTCTTAGTTGGTACAAGGAAAAGAAAACGCTATACAAAAAAATACAAAATTAAATATATAAATAAATACATAAAAATAAGTTGCACTTCCTTTTCTCAACAGAAAAAAAAACATTTCAGCCAGTGCACCAAAAGGGAGCTTTGATTTATTTTGTTGTTTTGTGCAGACAAAAACTAGATCCCCCTTGGGGCAATAATCTACTCCGGTAGTACTCACCCCCACTGCCTCACTATAACCCACACTCCATTTCATTTCCTTTTTACCTACCTAGACATACACAACATGACACGTCTTTTACAGAAATACAATGTTCTCAGTCAGGAAGTAAGTGCAAATCCCTGACTGATCATTGAAGGCTTTGATAGGACGTTCAGTGCAGACTTATTGGCTTACTAACCCCTGATGGTTACATTTGTTTGGAGCGATGGCTACATTTTACATTGTTACTAACATTGTGCAGCAGTCAGGATTTTCTTTTGCATTTCTAAGTAGTTTGCTTAATTATTTAACTGATACTGGCATCAGAGCCAGTAGAAGATAACAGGGATTTTTCTCACTGATATGCTTAATTAAGATCTTCACACTTGTTTATTCTGTGTAACCACTTATTTTGGTGCTGAGAGCTGTAAATGCATCTAAGAGGATTGAGAAGTGTGCGATATCGAGAACATAGACATGACGGATCGCTGAGAAGAGGCACGCCTGATCACAGTCGGCAACAATCACTGGCCCCTCTCCATCTTTATATTTTCATCTTGGAGCCAAACTCTGTGTCAGCACAACACAAAGATACTGCACAGACTTTTCCCCTCAGGTGCAACATTGTCATAGTTCATTAATCTTCTCAAACTTCTCGTGCTGGCATCAGCCCCCGTATACGTGCTACTAATCCCCTTATTAATGTGCCAAATGAACCTGCACAAGAAGGACGACTCCCCCAAGGCCCCGTAATTGCAATGGTCTGTACAAACTCCTGTTTGCATAGGATGTCCATTCATTAAATGTACTGACACAGCCAGTACAGATTTTACTACAACAGTGTTTTTTCTCCAAACTAATCTCCACAAACATGTGTTCACATGGCTATAAGCCTATATAGAAATGACTGTGTTTAAAGACATGTGGTCTGTATTGTCTCTGTATTGTGTATGTTTTAGTAACACAGAGTTGATAGACTAAATAAAACCTCAATAAAGGTAAGAGGAAAAGAACAGTTTACAAATATTTGCTGTGTATCTGAATCACTTTGAGTATTTCTAGTAAAACAATTCTGGCATAAAGCATAAAGGATGTGTGGCTTAATGATACCCCTCCATCTACCCCTCAAATCCAATAGAACAAATATTATTAGAAACCAAAAACAAACAGAACACACAACGTCTATAGGTATGGAAAGTCACACAGTCACAGAGGATCACCTTTCCTTCACCTGAACCATGTTTCATTCAAATTATGGGGTTGCCTTATGTATGTATGTATGTCTGTTCAAGAGCTTCCATAGAACTGTAAGACTCATTTGTGTGCACGAGAGCAGTGGTGGATACAAAGAGCGGGAACAACTTTCTATTTTCTATGTGCTTTTTTTGACACAAAATACAAACTTGTATTTATTATGGAATAAGGTGAATTATGCGCTCTTTCATTAGAGAAAGTAACAAAGCTGCACTGTAAATTATAAATATGTATAAACATCATAAACAAACATTTATATTCTGTGTTATATGGACACAATCACAGTAAACTGATGTCCAGCCCTATTGTAGATTGTTAATATTATATTTCCTCTGAATTAAATACAGCAGTAGACCATAATGATTTTACAGACAACCACAATTTTGTCATTTGTCATGCCTTAAAGAGCAATCTATTTTATCCTGTTTTTGAAACCCAATTCGTGAGATATATGCTATTGCACATGCAGCATACGTCATGAGCATTTACTACTGGAACTGTTATAATACAGCATATGTCAATCTTATTTTTTTTATCTTATTCTTTGAGAAAGAGAAGACAACAATAAAAGTGGTTATTATAGATAGCGAGGCAGCGCATTTCTCAGTGAAACGATGTCCGAGGTGCGAGGCTGAGACGTACACTACATGGTTAATGCGTAGCCACTGGGCTCTTGTTCTCTTCAAATCTATCAGTCCCTTTCAGAACGCTTAGACGGCTGGTGAAGCGGCGATGATTATACTTGGTTTCTTAGATGCTGCTTGTGTTGTTGCTGTCTGAAACTAGGACAGTGTTTTCATGCCTTTTTTCTCTCCCCTCCTCGGCGTTGTTTACACTAATGTAGGTCCCTCGAGGGTAAATAAGTGAAAAAAGAGAACAGGGGGGAGGCAGGGATTGTTCCTATCGCTATCAGCAAAGTTTGGGGTGTCTACAAAGCCGTTTCCACAAGGCATTGGTTTATGATGATGCTATTATGGATACACTATTCCCCTGGCCTATATCTTCTTGCCTGCGTCTTCCGCCCATTTCTGTCATTATCAATGTTCTTTCTGTTTTGTTATGTATTGATTGCTGCTGACGTGGCACACAAGTGAATCAAATGGGTTTTCGATGCTTTGAAAAGAAGGTCAATTTTAAGAAAGGCAACTCCCCTAAGCTTTCCTGTTACTCCTTTACCATTATCTTCATTTAATTGCTCGTTTCAGGTTCTGATAACTAGTGATTGATGTTCCCCTCAAACGCATAAGGCAACAATATAATTTTTTATACCTCTGTGACCCTTAATGCACCATAACAATATAATAACTTCAGTATAGTACATCAAAGCACATTAATACCTTGATATTGGAAGTCTTATCATATTCCAAAGCTATTCTGCTGGGGATATGATTTGATAAACCAGCAATATTACTTTTGTATATAAAGCCTGATTGCTCAGCCTGATCTTTTTTTTTTTTTTTTTTTCTTTCAAAAATCAAGAGCTAATCTCCTGACAAATCCTTCAATACAATCCGCTGGCAGAATGTAGATAGCTTATGACATAGAGGATGAGCATTTGATGACTTCCTATTGATGCTGGTGAAATGGAGATGGCACATCATGTCAATACAAAATCAAACTATGCATGTGGCAATAACACTGATGCCAAACCACTACTTTATCTGGTAAATATGACTGCACATGGCCTAATCATTTAACCACAATCAATAGCCGCCATTTAACCTCAGCTGAACTGTTTGTTAGTGAAATGTTTTGGAATAATTCTATCTTAGCGAACACCACATCAGAAGGATTCATTACCATCAGCAATACCAGGTAATATCTGATGCTTAATCATAGGAAATGCTGATAAAAGCCTTATGAGCTGTTATGTTATTGAGTAAACACGATACAGAGATGCAAGGGGAAGTAGTGCATCAAAAACATAACTCAATACACAAGGAAGGATGGAATGAAGTATCCAAAAAAGGGGCCAGATTAAGGCCTCTGGTTTGCTCTGATTGATCTTATCTTACTTATAAAAGATCACCAGGAAAGTTCCATTTATCAGGGCTTGGTACTGGCACAATGAATAGAATACACTAGTGTGTGACCCCTTGTGGCTAAAGAAGGTGACAGCATACTAAATCAACAAACTAACTAATGTTAACAAGATCTTAGCTCATTTCTAGTTCAGTGACCAAGTGAAAACAGACTTGTCAGTGGTTGGCATTGTAGTGTAAATGTTTTTTTGCTATTACAATATATTTATAGCAATTGATTAAGCACCAAGAACAGTGTATTTTGAGGCCTTTTATATTAACTGATGCACAAAACACACCTCTGCTTCATTTGTCACTACTATTGATTCCAATACATCTTATCTGGGCATGAGCAAACAAATCAATGAAGTTGTGCTTAGACTATAGTGTCATATCTCGTGTCCTGGGCTCTGGTCACACACCCCTCACCACCAGCAGACCCTACTCACACCATTAGCCATTTCATCACCTTTCCTTAATGTGTCTCAATGTCACACACCAGCAAGTGACACTGAACTACTAACACCTAAGTTCAGGAGTTATCTACCCAAGGCTCCTGGGCCACATACATCTCTCTGCTGGTTTGGTTGGAAATCATGTCAAACAAAAGTGTGAAATCTGTGATAATGGATGCAGCTATTAATGTTTTTGTTTTTTTACAACTGAATATTATTGTCACGCTTAAATACATTTTATAACTAAACCTTGAAGACTCAATCAAGCCATAAAAGGACACTATCTAGTGCATACTTTGTGCAGGTCCCAAGCCTGTATAAATGGAAACTATAGTTACATCAGCATAAAGTGTATATAAAATCAATATGCAAATCAATGAAAAATAGGAGTCAGATTTCCTGTGACAACACTCAAAGTTGACAACCCCAACTTCAGCCCAAGGTCACAGAGAGGACATCAATGACCAATTCAAGTGGGTTTCTTTTAACATAGTAAATCACTTTCATTTAACCACTCTCACTGGCTACCAAAAATACCATTCACAAGAGAGAACCTTCACCGAGATCATTCACAAGCTAACTTCAGAAAGTTGACTGATGACAGTTATTATTTTATCAAATGAAATTGGATTTTATGAAAAAAATACATAAATAATTGAATTTGATTTGAATGCAGTGACCCAGACTTCATTCTGTCAATAAAGGTTACCACAGTGGCACTTCTGTACTCCCAGTCCGGATAGATCTTATCACTCACAACTCTAACTGCCATTATCCATCTTCCCCCTCCCCTCCAGCCTCCGCATCATTAGGCCCCACTATTTCACTAAGAACACCAACACAGGTTTCACTCCTTTCTTCTCCTCCCTTGCATTTATAAGTCCAATGCAGCTTTGGTTTTATGCCAGCCTGAGCCTTGTAGCGCAACACTGCCCCCTAAAGATTCAGTACCACCACCCATTAAACTAAGCCTGACCCACTGACAACACAGTGTCTATAAACTCTGCAGTATGTCTGTGTTGCACTGGTGTGTGTGTGTTGTGGTGTCGGGGTGCTTTATTAGCAGAAAAATTAATAAGGCTTTGATAAAAAGAGGCATGGATTACGTTGAAATTTGAGGCTCATTATTGGCTAATCCTTTTTGAATTGGATGTGTATCAAGTTGCTTCACTCGGGTTTGCTAGTGTGCGCTTTGAGAGGAGGCATTTAATTCGAGCTTGGATGATGTAGCAAAGCCTACAGTGACATTCACAACAGCACTAAAGCAGCAGACTAATTATTATTGACTGTGATTATTGCTGTAGGTGTTGAAAAGGTTGCAGTATTCTGTCTTTATAAGATATAGACACCAACAAATAAAGAAACAAAAACATGAATACAGAGTTTATGAGGAGATGTGAAAAGTCTTATGGATTATGTGCAGCGTTTATCTATGGCGTGATAGTAATCTGAGTAGATAGGCAAGAACAAAATGTTTCTTTCACAGACAACATTGAGTCACATTGTAAGTTATGTTGTACAGTAGAGAAGTGAGCTAACTGCTGAATAGACTAAAATAAGGCAGGATATGCACCACTTGCATTTAGATAAATATAACTTAGTTGTAGCAATGTCAAAACATCAATCTAGATTTAATCATTCCCCAGACTTATACATGTATTTGCTGAAGTCCATTATAACAGCTCAAGTGATTTAACTTTTAAACAAAAGCTGCAGAAGTAGTTATGTCCAGTGTTTCCTGTGGTAGCTTCACAGTAACTTAGGAATGGGTCTCTAATCTAGACTGGCAGTTTAGCACTGTGGAACAGGGCAGTTATAGGCAGTACTTATAGACCAGTAAAAGTGCTCTTTTACCTGCTGTCTGGTGTGTATGGGCCCCTTGGTCTTGAACCCTCCCTGGGAGCTGCACTCCGAGGCACTGAAGTGGTCCGAGCTTGTTGAGGACCTCTTGGAGAGGGTGTCGCAACCCCCAACAAACGTGTTATCCAAGGGGAGCTCCTGAATGACGTGGTGCTTCTTCACCGACACCGGCGTGTCGGCCTTCAGGTGAAAGGCCGACTGCGGGGAGGCGGACTTGTAGTGCCGGGCCAGGTCTGGGCTGCTGGGTTTGAAGGTAGTAGTGGGCGTGGCATTCCAATCAAAGCGTCCAATCCCCTGCTCCTCCAGCTCAGTGGGGAGGCTGATGGTGCCGTTTATGGGCTCGTGCACTGGGTCGTCAGGTTTGTTTCCTTCAATGGTGACAAAGTTTAGAAGGGAACTTTTGGGAGATTTCCTTTTCTTGCGCTTTTTCTTTTTGTTCTGTTTGTTCTCTGTGTTGGGCGACATCCACTCAGCCCCTTGTTTTTTTCTCTGGGCAGCTTTAAACCGTGATGCGTGGCGGCAGCGCAGCAGTACAGTGACAAAAATGACAATAATCACCACTAGGGCACCAGTTACAAACGCTATCATTATTGTTAAATAGTCCCCGCTTTGATAAGTTTCACTGCTCTCGCCGATGTTCCGGTCAATTGGCGTTTCCATGGTGCGGCGGATGAGGTCATAAATGAGAGTGGAGTTGCCTACTGTGTCATTGACATAGAGGAACACCAGCACTAATGTATGGAGAGATTTAGGATATCCCAGGTCACTTATGTTGACCACTAATCTATGTAAGCCTATGTCAGTCACAGCTGGCTTCTCCTCCAGGGTAATATTCCCAGTGACCGGGTCAATACGAAACAAGCCCTTGCTGTTGCCGCTCACAATGGTGTATTTGAGCTCTGCGTTCATTCCCGTATCTCCATCTACAGCAAACACTTCGGCCACTACAGATCCTGGGATAGAGGACAGGGGTACAAGCTTAAAGGATGTGTTTGAGGGGGGGTAGATGACGATGGGGGTGTTGTCATTTACGTCTATGACATTGATAGTCACCTTGGCAGCTGAGGAGCAAGGAGGCCTCCCACTGTCCACTGCCCTAACATCAAAAGTGTACGAACTCTGTTGCTCTCTGTCAAAGGACACATTCGATTTGATCACTCCAGAGTAATGGTCTAGTATAAAGTTCTCATTGTCATTCAGAATAGAGAGCGAAATAGCAGCATTTTCTCCCCTGTCAGAGTCAGTCACAGTTATCACCCCCACAGTGCTGTATTTAGGCAGATTCTCCGACACAAAGAACTGAAAGTGGTTGTGTGTAAATTTGGGATTGTTGTCATTTTCATCCAGAACAGTTACAATGACAGCGGCTTGTGATTGCAACGGGGGAGTCCCATTATCTCTTGCTGTTACAGTAAAGAGGAACCGGTCCTGATCCTCCCGGTCAAAAACCCTGGACGCGGTCAGGACTCCGGTTTTGCGGTCCAAATCAAAAAATGACATGTTAGGCCCAAGCTGGTAGACTATTTCTGCATTTTTACCGCTGTCCTCGTCCGTGGCACTGAGAGTGGTGAGGAACAAGTCACGCTTGTTGTTTTCCATGACAGTCAACTCAATGACTGGTTGAGTAAAAATAGGAGGGTTGTCATTCTCATCCTCCAGCCTCACTCTCACTAGAGCAGTTTGATTTAAGCTCGGCTTCCCGGAGTCTGACGCCACTATTTTAAAGTTATATTCCTTGGTCCCTTCATAGTCTAGAAGAGCAGATGTCTCAAGCAGATACTGGTTGTCGTAGACGGCTTTGAGATGAAAGGGCACGTCCTTCTCAATGAAACATATGACCTTGCCGTTGATGTCAGTGTCTTTGTCTGATACAGTGATGAGAGCTATCTTAGTATTAATAGGATCCTTTTCTGAGAGGAAAACAGTGCCATTAATGGGGCTGATTATGTATCTCAGGTCTATATTCGGTGGATTGTCATTAACATCAGTCACGTTTATTGTAACAGTAGCTCTGGCAGGACTAGAGCTGCCATCACTGGCTAAAACTGACAGCTTGTGAATAGCAGTCTCTTCTCTATCCAGTGGTCGCTGCACGATGATCAGGCCAGTGGTTGTGTTTAATGCAAATAGTCTTTTTGTAGCGGGAGACACTTGGGTCCCAAACACATAACGGACCTCCGCGTTGGCCCCTATGTCTGCGTCTGTAGCCTGGAGTTGAACCACAGACGTGCCGATCGCAGAGTTCTCCGGTATGTGCACGTCTATTTGGCTCTCCTTAAAAACCGGCCTGTTATCGTTCACATCTGTCACTGTGACTTGTAGGATAGCAGTGCTGGATTTCTGGGGGCTGCCACCATCTTCCACTTTGATTTTCATCACATAAGTATCCTTCTGCTCCCTGTCCAGGTTCTGCTGCACGATGAGCTGAGGCCACTTCTCCCCCTCAGGCGTTTCCACTATGTCTAAGCCGAAGGCACTTTGCCCATTGATCAGCTCGTATTTGTGGACACTGTTAGGGCCAGTGTCCGGGTCAGTGGCAGAGGGAATCGCAAAGCGGCTGTTAATGAGCGTGTTCTCGGGGATGGAGATGTTGATGACAGGGGACGGGAACATGGGGGCATTATCGTTTGTGTCTTTGACGATTATTTTGATCTTAATCAGTCGGAAATAATCATTAGGCAGAATGACCACTTCGATTTCAAAGGAGCACTCGCTGTCCTCAAACGACGGACCGGGGCACAACTTCTCCCTGTCGATCCGGTTTGATGTGGTGAAGATTTCTCCGGTGCTGCTGAGAACTCGCACCAGTGGGCTATCTCCAGCTTTGGACACGAGCCTGTAGACAAGATTAGCGCTTGCACCGGTGGCAGCGTTTGTATGGGAAATGTTTAGGTCCTTTGGTATGTTTCCAATGAGAACATTTTCTGGCAGCTCCTCTCTGATGGGGTAGATCAGTTCTTGGGCTAGTGAGGGATCGAGCCAAATGCAGGCGAGCAAGGTGCCCAACAGGTAATAGTCTTTTAAATCCATGATGATTATATTTCCAGCCTTCACAACTCAACAGCTTTCTCTGTGTGCAGCTCCTTGCATAATATGACGGCACCTATGAATACACAACAGTAGAATTATTTCAAATAATTACTCCAACAAACAGCTTTGCTCCGAGTCAGCTCCTTCAAATTATGCACTGTCTCTTATCACGAATTCAGAGGGAAAACGCGAGGCAGCCTTTTATGTTCAGCCTCCTTACATCCTGCACATTTTATAGTCAGTAATAATCTCTTTCAAAAGCCCTTTACGCCTGCTAAACTTCACCAAAAAATTGCACTGTTCATTTTACACTCAAATTGGAAACGCTGTATATGCAAAGTAATGCTAAACATGCATGAATGAAGACTACAGAACATTTTAGGGAGAGCTATTTCCATGCATAGGCTACATACCCAAATCGCGCTGAAAGAGAACACAGACGAAGAAGAGAAAACTGTGTAGTGTCAGCTCATAGCCGTCTCATCCAGTGATGCCTCTGAGCTTATTGGGGGTAAGATATCCTTCTGAGGCTCCGGGTCCAGGAATAATAATGAGACTGAGGACGCGTAGAGCAGCTTGGTGGAACAAACCGGGGGGAATGAAATGCTGGATGCGTCGCAGTTCTCTTTATTTCCATTGAACTTTCCCGAATGGAGAGTGCAATCTAATTGGCGGTGACTGCGGTGATCAAGCTTTCTCTCTGCGAGCGTCTAGAGCGGCAGCAGCCAGGTGGTCAGAGGTTTGTGGTAGCTTCCAATAAAGAGAGGAGGGGGGAAACTAGGCTTCTAAATCAATCAATGAATGCTCATCCCCGGCTACCTGTTAAAAAGACGGAGGCGAGCTGGAGACACTCGTGTCCCGTCATGTCTCAAGTTCACGCGTCTCCATCCACATCAAGGTTAAAACGAAATCACAGAGGAAGGGGGGGGGGGGGTTGAAAAAGAAGCTGAAAAGTCCGGTCCCACTTGTGAAAATCTCCACCGCTCTTTAAACGTGACACCCGACGCGTCCGCTCCGTTTATCCTGACGCGCTCACTCCCACAGCTGAAGATCTCGCACAAACTCTGTGTAAGCCCAAAGGAGAGCTGGCGAAGTATACCACACCGACACACACATACTACCCTCGTCATTGACTTGCCTCCGCCCCCTTTCTCTTTCACTGGCGCAGACGGAGCCAAAGCTGCGACGCCATTGGTCCGGAGTCACGTCACTTAATGCAGACCGGTAAGATGCTGTTCGCTGCGGGCTGCGGAGACCAAAAGCCCGGGGAGACTAGAGGGGAGTGATGATGGTGGTGAGGAGGAGGAGGAGGATGGGGATGATGAAGCTGCCACAGAAAAGGCTTTTGAGTGATTGTGTAAAGCTACTAAAGAGACAAATCAAAACCCTGTTAGGGATGTAGATTTGATTTGGACCCCTGTAGAGGCATAACCCTTTTATAGGCACTTATAATACATCTATAAAGGCAAGTCACTTAGAGAGGTTTTATGGATAACTAACAAGAAGCTTCAAACACACGTGGTTTTAATGCTTTAAATGCCTTTTGCATTGAGGTGGACTGCCTGCATCCCACAATATGCAACAAACAGGTCTAAATCCACACTAAACATGCAGCAATAGCAATGTATATACGTCTAACCCAGCTTCAACAATACACTTTCCCCCAAAACTAATGCGGCCATTCAAGATTGAATCCTGGGCATACTGTCCAAGCACAATTTTCACATCCAAAAGGTACACACGTGGGTATCCTATATTTGACCCAGCCGCAGTCACAATAGACGCCTTGTGAGAGAGCGAGACCGCTAATAATGGGCCCACACAGAGAGGCCCTTGTCCAAAAGCATGATGCACGGGATTCATATTCACGCTCTGTCCGCCACACTTGGCACCCTGCAGCCAGCCATCAGCATTTGTCCTGGAAGAAATAACCTTGGCTGTTCTCCCCCCACCCCCTTCCTTCAAAGACACATTGCACTGTCTTCTGCGTGTTTTGCCTCTGCACAGACCGCCATGATCTCATAAGTGAGTCTATGGTGTGACTTTGGAATTGCCCATAACTGCTGCTTCTTCTGCTGCTGCTGCACATGATCTTCCCTTGACACATTTTGTAAAAGCAACAAGAGGCAGCGTGATCTGGAGTACAGGGATACATAGGTCTGGAGAACATGGAACCCCCCCCCTTGAAATGAGAGCGTTCCAGAAAACAGAAGAAATGGATTCGCATTCAGTCATGGTTTTATGCTCCATCAAATCATTACTTAATTTCAATGCAGTAGATAACCCTCAGTATTACCCCTCCTCTCTCTCTCTCTTCACTCTCTGGAAAGAAGAAGCAGAGTGGCCGGCCTCTGAGCTGCCATGGTAAACAGTGCCATCTTGAGGTAGACTTGTGTAACTGACGCGTTAGGGCGCAAACCTTAAAAAGAAAGCCTTTCTGATAAATTGATTACAGTAATGCAGAATGACATTGGATTTAAGATGTTGGTTGACTTATTGCCCAGTCAGCCTTTTCCCTATAACCTGGTGACCTGACCTTTTCTGGTTCCAGCCATCAGTGTCCACTTAGGGCGAGAGAGATGTGTCACTTCAGATTAAAGTCTTGACATTGTGTTGTGGAAAGAAAAACAATGTGACAACAAAACTGTCTGCAGCCCTGAAGACAGTTTATTGGTCTGTTAGCCCGGAGTCTGGAGTCATTATGAACTCATCACCGCTTTAGTTCACCATCACAAAGTGCAGGAAATCAGATATTATGTTATGGCTAAATGAACACTTGGTGAGGGGATGGTGGGATCTGGTGAATGAACTTGTGTTGGACCGTAATCACTCATGTGTGGATCAAGGATTGGATGTACTTCAAATATGTCAAAAGAAGAATCAAACATACAAAATACAATATTACCAGCAGATTTATCCTCATTTCTCTATTTCTTTATGGATGCATGCTCTACCGACATGGATCAGGGTGTGTTTTCATGCAGTACTTTTGGAGCTGCAACATATATGCAATACAGAAAGTGATTTCTCTCTCACTTTACTATTGTGTGTGTGTGTTTGGTTGCTTACTAGAGCCAATGTTTCCCTAGAGGTGGATTATTAAGAGTATTATAGTTATTAGTTTGTAAATGAAACTGGATGACTGAAAATCAAATCTATGTTTCATGAGCATTTTACCCCAACTTCATTTATCATCATCATCATCATCATCATCATCATCATCATCATCATTTTCATCTTCATCGTCGTCAAAATTAATTTCAGACACACGCATGGTCCATAGTACAAAAAAAAGACTTCATTTGATTTAAACAGGCCAAATAGGGTTAATTATATGTTCTACAAAATCATCACTATTGTTTTTAGACAACCTGAACCAGATTTATACAACCCGAGGCAGTAGCTCTAAGGCCCTTGCTGATTCACGGATTAAAAGCCTGTCGCTCTGATAGTCTAGACGAGTCCATGCAGTGCTTTTAAAACCAATAAAGGAATTTGAAAATCAATGACCTGACCAACAGGGAGCCAGTGTAAATAGCCACTGAATGAGCTTTGTTTGATCAAGTAAGAGCAGAGAGAAGAGCACTGCAGTAGTTTATTACTTTGGATATAAAAGATGGAGTCAAGTGTCAATTGTGGGTCAAAAAGCTCCAAAAACCCAAATTCTGAATGTTTTTGAAAGATGGTGAAGTTGCCTTTTTATAATAATTGTTTTTACAAAAAAAAAAGATTGAGGATGATTTGAAATTCAAGACCTTACTCATTCTCCTGCCCAGACGATTGCCTTCTCTGTAAGCAACTGTTAATGTACTGCTATTGATCTACTTCCTTATCAAACACACACAAATGGAGCCTGCTTAATTTTTAATTAGGCACTACACTTGTATTTATGACATTGACAAGTTAATAAAGAAGTACAAAGTTGGATACACGGCCATTTTTGGTGTTTGTTGCGATTTCGTCACAGTCTTGCCTCAGGGGAAGCAATAAAATCAACATCCGCTCTCCCCTACTCTCAGATTTACCCCATCTCTCTCCAACTGGCCACAGCTAATGTTCCTGCCCGTCAACTTACTGACAAGTGATGCATAATGTAGCACACTAATACATATTCTAGATCCTGAGGTGTACCCCCTACAAGCTCACATCAAGGAAGAACCTAAGGGAAGTGTCCAAAGCGGCCTTATGATTCCCCATGTACAAGTCGCAGTCAGTCAAACTACTCACCTTGGTCTGATCCCCACAACTCGATGTATTGACTTGTTGGCGCTGTTCAACTGGTTTCATGAATAATATATGAAACAAATATATTTATCTTGCGTGTCCATTAAATTACAAGGTCACACTGATAATGTATGTATTTTCGAAACTTGCAAGGTCTGAGGAGCGGGTGTGGAGAAATTTATAAATAGTTAGTGTCACAAATTCAGTTCGAGCAGGACACGGGGGCTAAAGCAAGAATCGCATTAACATTAAGTCATTAACATTTTAGAGACGCTATAAAGCCCTAAAATAACACACTTCAACTCACTGCATTTAGACACAACTATATATCATTTCACAAAAAGTTTATGGTTTTATGATTCACTAGACTAGTCGTACTTTTCATTTGAAAAATTTGGTATAGTGGCCCCTCACAGCGCAGGTGAGTGAAAATATTCTGGGTGAAGACATTCATAATGCAAAGGCAATTTTGGAGCGTCAGTTCCTTCTCATTCCACATGCTAAAAATAAAGACCAATAATGAGGCCACATGAACCCAACTTTGGCAAACCTCTTCTAGGAAGTTATGTAATTGGACTATTTTGTGCTTTAAGTTGGTATTGTAATATAATGGTACTTTAACATTTTATTAATCATCTTCTAATGTGGCTTTAGAATTCACTTTGTATTTATATGTAAGAGCCATAAGATAACATTATAAAATAACATTGTGCGATAAGTAACATAGCAAGACACTAAGCCAAAAATAGTTTTGAGGAAAGGCTTATCATCACCACATGTCCCATTTTTGTGGTGCTGGTTCAAAAAATTGTTAGATATCTGTTTTGTACCAGAATTTAAGTGATTTCCTTTAATTTCCATAACCCCAAAGTTACTAATGAAAAAGTAGTCCTTCACCTGCCATTGTGAAATCTGACAGGGGTCGTTATGACCCAGTGGATAATTGGCCTCATACACGCTGAGGACTCTGAATGCCAATCAGAAATTATAATCAAGAATTTACATGATCGGGATTGAAGACACACCCTAATTTGAACAGGAAATGTTTCTGTGTCTGGTGAAATTGAGATTTTGAAGTCTAGAGAACCGAAACTCATTGAGTTATACTAACTACTAAAAAATGCAATATATTTAGGATTTAGAGACTCACATGATGTGCTTTTTAAGATTTTCTTGTTGCAACCAGTGCTTGCTGAATATATTTCACATTTTCCTCCTATGTGGATTAATGTATATCCCCTCTCATCTGACACTTGACATTTGAGAGGCACAGTGCCGTTCCATAGATTCTGCAGAACAATGACTGACACACTGTTTGATCAAAGAGGAATCTCTGGCTAGATTAGAGCTTCAGGACGCCAAAAGTGCATATCCTTTTTAAGAAATGAATTTTCTCACATCGTGTCTCCTCTCACTGTAATTTGCTGGTTCTTCTCTTTGGCTCTATAATTTCTTTTCCTTCATCTTCCTCGTGACATATGTGAATCACACACACCACTTTTCAGCAGTGCACAGACAAATGTCACACATCCCTCCCATTCTTGGGTGTATGTTAAAGTGTTGTCTGTTGTGGTGGAAAATGCTCGTACTTTGCTGAAGCACAGGCGTCCTTATAAGGTCTGTGTCCAGGCTGATTTGTGGTGGCTTCATTTGAAGAGGCAATACATCTGCAGAGCTGCTTAAAGGTTCTTTTTTTATGACATTTGTCATGACTTAGGATGGCTTAGGAATTGGATGACCAATCAATTACATTTAATTATTTTATTTTATAGTGTAATTTTGTTTCAACATGACCCAAAATAGGAAATACTGAGTACATTTCTCATATGTATTAAAAACCTGATTTCCAAACATTTTATTGTGACCCACTTAATTTTATTTTTTTTCTAAATTAGCTACCAAAAACACCTAAGGCCCATAGATCCTGCAATGCTCCAGACACCTAATGGGAATAAGCAGCAGAAGATAAATGAATACATTTCGATACAAATGTGTGTACAAAAATGTCTTATTTTTCTGCAGTTATTTTTAAAAGGTTGGATATCTCTAAATACAGCCTTGGATGAGTCTCTTGTGAAGCTACATTATTTGTGTGTCTTATAAATATGGTATAGTGATAGTTGTTTTTATGTTTTCCTTCATCCTAACTCATACCAGCAATTTAGCATTGGGTTGGGAAATGTCAGTGTTGCACTACATGATTTTGCAGGGACCACAAGCTTTTAGTATTCAATTCACTGCCCAGGGTGATAACATGTTATCAGATGACAACATGCAATTTATGCTTAGCAAATGAGACACAAAATCAGAAATGTCACTCTACCCTGTGGCTTTATCTATGTGTACTACTGCATGTTTGCATTCCTTTTGCTAATAATCATGTTTGCATGGACCATATAGCACACTGTGTCACGTGACCGGCCACTTCAAGGGCTCTTTTAAGCTGTGTCCATGCTCTTTTCATATGCACATAGATCAACTGTGGCTTCTCTGTGCCTCTGCCTCTGCCCCAAGAGTTATTTGTGAAAAGGAATGTTTTTCATTCTGCTATAAATAGCTGACTTACAGCTATAAGGACCTGCAATTTGACTCCAGTTTGATGTATTTTAGAAAGTGGTGCAAGACATGTATGTGAGGTGTTTTAATAAAATGATTGACTGCATATACAATATTAGTAAGTAACATGACTTACTCTCACTCTAAAGAAGTAATATAGGTCTACTGGCTTTAAAGTAACACTGAAGGCAGCCTTTGCTCAAGCACAATCGACACCATACATTAATATTAACCTTGGACGTGAACACTGAAGATGTGTGTCATGTTGATTATTCTCTGATTTCTATCCATTATAATAAAGGAATAGCTGCTTACTAAATCTACTATTTATAGCTATCAGCCTGCTGTATGAATACCTTTTAACAAACACACACAAACTCTTCTTGATATCAACCACACCATTTCTAAATTTAACTTCTATCTTAAATTCCTCTAAATCTTCTGCTAATTGCTCTTTGAATACATACAAGTACACACAGTGCGGGCAGCTTTGATGTGTCTTTGTTTATGTTTCTTAATATGCCTTTTGAGGAGTGTGGTTGTGGTTGTAGCTGTTTGGTTGTGCAGCCAGGGGCAAAAACAAATTGTGTTGAGTAATGATGGGGTAACTAACCATAATATATGTCTAGCTAGTTGGTGTTTCAACAGTTACCAGAGAACATTACATATGGATGTATGTAGAGACAGCAGTCATATTTTCAGGCTTGGTTGACCCTATTATAAGACTAAACTGTTCAGTGAATACCCCACCATCCATTCATCCGACAACCCATTTTCTGCATCACTGCTTGCATTGCCCAAACAAAGTACATTTTTACCGAGAAACTATTTGCTTTGTACAACTCAGAAGATCCTAGATTTAACCATTAGCTCCAGCAAAAACAATGGGTCCTTCCATCACAAACAAGGTTCTAAAACTAGGGCTATCAGGGCATTTAACATAGCATCAACACAAATAGTATTTAACACTGTTATTTTTGTTTAATCAACATATGTCGTTTTAGTCAATATTACCATCCATCAGATCTCGATATTGTTGTAAATAATTCAACATGGCTGCCACCCGCGTACTTCTGAATATTGCAAATGTATGTACTGAAAATGTATGAGGTGTAATTTCTAGTGAAAATGTGTCTCTAATAGTGTTCACTTTAGATGTGCAATATGTGTTAACACACTGTTAGTCAAGGCTATGTGAAGTGTTTTCAGCATCCCGCTCCTGCAGAGTTATAAATCAGGTGTTTTAGCAACAGTTTACACTCTGGATGAACATAGAGGTTTTTGAGGTTATCTATTAGTTTATCAAGAATGCCTCTAAATGAATCTTTGTTTTTTTATATGAAATCATACATAATTCCGCTCTCCAGAAAACAGAGAGTTGTTTTTCCACTACTCTACCATGGCAGAACTGTGGCACCAAACCGTGAGCAGAGCCTCACTGACTGCTGAAGCAATGTTGTTACTGGCAGCATTGTGCTTTATGTCTCTCCTTTATAAAAAACATAAAAATATGAGTTTTTTTGGTCGAACTGATTATTATAGCATGCCATTCGCTTGTAAAAAGTACAGCTATATATCACAGGCTATCGTCATTCTGTTTATTCTGCTCAAACAACTTTCCATATTCAAGCTTATTCAAATAATAGTCATGTGACTTTTTCCCCCATGTGATGGAAGAGGATATCTAGTAATCTATAAGACTATAGTGGTCTAGGTCCATACGTCTTCTTAGTGATCAGCGAACAGAAAACACTACAAATACATCATAGATTTTTCATTTCATTCATATATTTAGTGTCAATTGATTCTATTTTTCATACAGACAACATTAATGAATAAAGTAAACACTGTTCCTAATGGTAAGTGTCATTGTGTCTAGGAATCTGAACTTTACATGCCAGAAACGGCAGCAAAAACTGAGGCCTAAAGAATCATCTTTTTTAAAAACACCCATAACAAACTCATAAGCACTGGTTTGTGTGTGAGGCGCCAATAAAAAGTATGTATTCCAAAAGGAACTCTCTGATAGTAGCATTTCTTCATTTATTTGGTTCTTTGAAAAACAAGAAAAAAATAAAAACACATTTTATCTTGTTGATATTTTTGTAGTTTTTTACCCCAGAAAATATATAAAGACTTTTGCTCTTATCTCGAGTGTGTTTGTACTTGTCGGTGAGCTTTATAAGAAATTTCATTTTGATGTTTGGCGGATTTATTATAAGAGGGATATTCAGTACAAGCTTGGTGTTTGTTGTTTTGCCTTAAACAATGTTTTTAGGTTTGCTCTGTCTGATGGCACTGAAGATAAGTCTTATATCTGAAGACTAAAGCAAGGCCGTTTACTTGCTGTAGGTCCACATCTGACTTTGCCATTTTGTTAAACATTAGCTTTGTTCATGTTTTATATTTCTGTGATTGGGGTGGAAGAGGAGGATAAGGGTTCAATCCTCAGTCCAATTTACAAACTATTTCTCACAGAGGACTCTTCATCTCCTTCCTATGTTACCAAAGGTGCTTCCTAATTCTCAGCCTCCCTACTACCAACCAACTAACTGGCCACTATCCAGGGTGTATCCCACCTTAGGCCCATAGTTGCTGGGATAGGCTTTATATATAGAACAGTATGTGTGTGAGTGTAAAACAGACACACATTAAGGAGATGGTTGGCATGGAAACACATTAATGGTTGATATTATATATATATACACTCTCATATCTCTTTTGAAAAACAGAGTTCTGACAACTCCATTGGCGATAGTGGGCCAGTTTTTAAACAGCATCATAGTCAATAGTTTCAGGAAGTAGCCGCTGAACTTAAAGTACCATTCAAATGCATTGGGAGTTGTGCTAAGGTGGAACTATTTTGAAGCTGCATCGTTACCATTTTTTGGACCTCTGTTGGCTCTAATCTCTATGGCTCCGGTTTGAACTATATTTCGCGCAGTGCATTTTTAAACAGTCTGTCTTGTAAGCCTTGTCTCTATTTGTCATTTTTGTTGGTAAAACGCCCAACAAATATATACAGTACACCATATACTGGCATACTGCCACTTTCAGAGGCAATCAATATTTTCTCATTTCAGTTGGCCTGACAAAATAGAGTTAGTATTTCAGGCACAAGTACAAATGCGTGTAGGATTTGATGCAATAGTTTTATAATGGTAGCCAGGTAATAAAGTACTGTAGAAGAAAAGTTTACACTGTCAATTAAAAGTGACCAAGTGAACGTGAAGAGGGAGGAGATGGGTGATGTCCAGTTTCTTTGAGAATAAGTCAGATTTGTATATACTAGTAATTAGGCTGCTGTGTGTTGCAGTTGAGAAGATGTAAATAAACACGGGATGTCAACCAAAACAACAAGCCAGTGGAGATGATTTAGAAACTGACTGACCTAGCTGCAGCCCCAAACGTAATCGTCATTGTTCCATAAAACTGTTTTCAGTGCAAACAAGGACATGAAGCAGAGTGCACTGTAAATCATGAAGACTTGTTAACTTGTTCTTAAACAAATTGAATCCTGACTGTGTTCACTTAATGCAGCATTGCTATGGATTATTCTTCCTGTTTTCTGCAATTTGATCGCAGCTAAATTATCTAAACTCAACGACGCTCATGACAGGTGATTATGCTGCCCATTTAGCGCCTTTGCATTGTCACAGAGATAATTGTTTTAAATGATAATATATCAAGTATGATTTATTTATAAAAGTCCATCACTACATATGGCTTTGATATGGAAAGTAAACCATGTGGCCCTCGCTCACTGTTCCACATTTGAAGCCCACTGTACTTTCTTATGAATGTGCAAATAGTGGATAATTGGAGAATATCATTTACATTTTTGTCAGTCCCATTTACCTAAATATATTCAGCCATTTTCAACTCAGAGATCAGAAGGCAGATACGACAGCCCAACATATCCCCACAGAGGAGGGCCGTGAAAAATGGGGCTTGGAAAAAAGGCTTTATTTTAGGTCAGATTTGAAACCGCAGTTATGCTGTGATAGTGTAACAAAAGTACAGAGAAGCAGAGTTCAGCAGATCTATTTAATTGTGCTGAATGCTGGTGCTCTGCCAGAAGTAGGAAGTACCTGACTTTGTAAAAAATACAGACACATAACACCAGCAGCAGATCCAGTGTGCTCTTTAGTTTAGTGGTTGGATGGACACAATGGTATAGCTGTTTAATCTCATGTAATCACATACTGTATTGTTCTACTAACACACTATATCACAGATGAAGATGATGTACTAAAAATGACACATTGCAAAAGTAATCAAATATATTTCATCCCTTATTTATTAGACACTCTAGAATGAAAAGCCACACCATAGTATTCCATATCAACATGATTTATGTAGCATCATTACTCTTCTGAAATTCTGAAATAAAAATTAGAAACAGATTTATCTATGAATGTATTTTCAATGTATTCCAAAAAATCTAAACCTGACTAATGTGTGGGGAGAACTCATTATTACAATGTACCTGGGGTGCCATGCTGGTTAGCAATCCTGCAACATCACAGCAAAAAGGTTGTTGGTGTATTCCCTGGGCCTTACAGTAATTAAGCATATTTTTGGGTGGTGAGTCTGACAAATGTCCACGGTGTAGGCAAGACAGCCGGTTCCCCAAAGTCTGCAACAGAAATTAGTGGACTATAATATTGCATTATAGAGAGTGTGTAAACTATGGTTAAATCATGTTAAAAGGTTTTAGATTTGTATATGAGTGTCATCATATCATGTTACAAAGAGTTTAACAAACACATCATACTAAGGTGCTGAGGTCTCTGATGATTGCTAATTTTGATGCTGGTTTTCCATTAACAATTACCTCAGATGTGTTAAAGGCAGCATCTAATTCAGCTACCACTTTCACAAAATGATCTACCGCAGATACAAAACCATCTCCCACATTTACAAAATCATCTGGTTTATAAAAATGTTTTCTGAAATTGGTCAAATGTTTCATATTTTTGTAAACGTCTAAAATGTAAATGTGTATGACACCTAGGGGCCACCGTATGAATCACCCCTTTTCTCACACACCTCCCCTATCTCCCTCCAACACTATTAATTTCTTGTCTTTTGTCGTATTGTGCATTGTGTTGGTCGGAACAACACTGTGGGGAATGAAGAAACAACATACAAGAGGCTCTCAACAGCAGCATGATGGATCATAGCACTGTGTTCCGGTATTATCAGAATTACATGGAGTAGCCCAAGGGTCAACACATTGTTTGTTGGTCCATGTTCCAATTGATGTTCTGGACACCATTCAACCCTTTTATGAGACTTTAGGGAAAACATCAGACAGCAATGTAGATGAAAACATTCAATTGTTTCCATCCTAAAGTGAATGCTGGCAAATCGGTTAACTTTCAGCAAGGAGGTTATGGGTTGAATCCTAGGGCTGGGTGACATATAATCTTTCTGAGTGGAGTCTGCACGTCCTCTTTGTTTGTTTGTTTGTTTGTTTTTGGGTGCTTTCTCTCACTGTTGAAATAACCGCATGTGTTAGGAGATCTCCAAATAGCCCCTCGTGTTTGAATGAATGAATGTAGTTGCTGTATTCTTTTATTTGAATAATAGCTTGTTATAGCAGAGCACAAACACACATTCAAATGAAGTGCCTGTCCACAAACATAACCCTGTTTCCCCTCTTTGTGATTTTCCATGTATTAAAGGCTTAACCCTGTGGTGCGCTATTGTCAGTTGTGTTTTGCAGCTTTCAGCCACAAATTCAATTTGAATCGTTCCATAAGGGGTCAAAAATCTTGAGAAAATAGACGAGACACACCATGAAATTAGACTGTTGAGGAAAGAGGCGGCGGTGTACTTAGATACAAATTTCTTATTACGGAAGTATTTGCACACAGATTGTATTGTGGATGACTGCACCGTCACAGCAGACAAACACAACCCCATCATCTCCCAATGCACAACACAGATATGGTGCCTTATTGTGATGCACTATCAAATTATTGAGCATTTTTATAAAGGAAAATGCAAACATGACATCTGACTTTACAGGTTTTTGAACATATTTTATTCATAGTTTTGAATACTGTTTTTAAATATACAGAAACATATGTTCTCACTTGTAGCACAGTGCACTAACAAAAGCAATAAATAAATAAAAATGAACAGAATTATATAGTTCTTTGTAAACAATTTTTTATCAGTATTGTTTTAATAATGCATATGTGAAGGTATACTGTACTTGTTAAACAGATGGTTGTACAGGTGCCCACACTTTTTTCCTCAGGGGGCCAAAATAAAAATGTATTACTGGTCAAATTAAAATATATAATACAAAAAAATATGTGTCACTTAAGATTAATGCATCTATAATCGAAGCTCTTTTGCTTATTACAATGTTTCTTTATGAATATTTTAGCGTAATAATTTGTAATATCTTCTTCTGGGAGTCCTCCCCTCCAAAAAAATAAAATAATATAAGAGTCAGCTTTCCCATTAATGTGGAGTAAGCATTGTTGTTGAAAACTGAATATAATTGTTTTGAAGTATCCAGTATTTTTTTTTTCTCCATATTTTACCAATCCAGTCAAATCTGATCATTTAATGTACCCAAACATTGGGCCAACTCTGCGCTGACCGAGAATCTGGACATTCAGCCTATGTCATTCAATAACTGGGCTGAGTATCCATACATTCTGGGATGTCCTGGCAGGCCAAATCAAAGAGCTTGGCGGGCCAACTTTGGTCCCCTAGCCCCACTTTGGGTACTCCTGCTCTAAAGGTTGTGTGTGGCACTTGGACGAGGCAGAGGGAAAATGTAAGGAGTGTTTGTGGGTTTTAGATGAGGTGCCTTGGAAAATGCCCAAACAGCTTGTGTATGCCAGATCGGTGTTTCAATACATAGGCCTTTACCTGGGCAGACTGCCCAGTCAAACTTGTTCCCACCAGGAAGCCTCATTTTAATTCAAATTCAAATTTACATCACATAATATGGACCTGGCTCAAGTAAAAGCAACAGCCACAACTGACCAATGGACTTTAATCATTTCAATAATGTTTTAGTATATGAATATGGTGCTGAAAGAAACACCATAATGCAATTTATAACCCAACTGATGAAAATCTGTCTCAGTCACATACAATCACTCAGTTAGTCTGTCCTCCCTGTGTTACTGTTGGTTCTCTCTGAGTGTAAAGGACATGCATTTGTTAGAGGAATTCTAAACTGTTTCTATAGTGAATTAATATCAGAGTCAGAGGTATTTGTCCCACTATATCTCAGTGTCAACCCTGCAACTAACTGGCCATTATCCCTGGTGTCCCTAGGCTTGATCGCCATTAATGGGATTAAATGTAATTGTCTAGACGCACATCATATGTCAACCAACCAACAGATTCTTTCTGTTGATGACTACAGAAACATATTAGTCCTTTATAATAATGAATGTTCCTCTCTGCAGACCGTGCTTCTGTCTTCTACACCTCAGTATGTTGTAGGTTGTGGTTGCTGTCTGAATCACAATGGAGATAAGTGTTTGGCCTACATCCACGCAGTAATTGCCAGGTGCGGTGATTCTCTTTGAGGATTCATGGGGTGTTTTTAAATGTTAACATGAATACCATAGCTCATATCTTATATTAGGGTCATAGCACCACCATACATGACAACAATATAATAACAGTTTCTATATTAGTTCCTGTTTATTACCAGCCTCACTTTTACTACGTGCTGTAAAGTGAAGTGCAACCAAAAATGTACCCATTACAGCCCACATTGACATTTCTGTGTGTTTTTTGTCTGCCTGTTGCTAAATGAACATATTTGGATCACAGTAAAGCACCCTAAAAATAATCAGCAGCTATAAAAGTGGCTAAATTAAAACTCAGTTATTGGCAATGAGAAATAAGCTAAAGTGTACTGTGTGTACCCCGTGGCTGGCTGCATGACGAGTGGGCAGGCGCAGGGCTGGCATCCTTCTAGTCAACAAAGAGACAACAAAAGTCGTTTGTACTTAACACATACACATTATAATTGTCTGAGCAGAGGAGGCTGGCAGAAAAGGCCGCTCGCTAATTTTGCTACCAAGATTTAACAACTGCTCAACTGCTGTTTTTTCTCAGATATTTTCACAACTGTTCATTTTCACACATTTAAAGAGTATTTTGTTTTTAATTTTAAAACTAATACCCTAATACACCCTCATTTTGTAGGTGGTACACAATATACAATCATAGAATGTATGTTGTGAGATTTATAGTTGAATTAAACGGCACCATTGGTTGTCACTCTGTCTAGTGGTTCAAATGGAGATCAAGTGTTACTGTAATGTCATTCAAGACTTTGTGATTTCCAAAGTTAGCGCATTTCAGTCGTGCAACAATACACTGTGGTTAACATTTAGCATATTTTGTAACTGCAAGTACTTACGTGCCCTACAGTAGCATGCTAACAATCAGAGTTGGTCAGTAGTGGGTAATCTTGGTAATAATGGTTAATCGTAATCTTAAACAGCCTAAAACATTCACAATAGGCTAATCCTCCAGCTAGGTACATCCTGACCAAGATCCTGCCTCAAGATCTGGAGATGGGTCTGGAGATGGGTCCCCGGGCGTCCACAGCGGCATTAAGGGATGGCTCAAATATGCAGAGGACAAATGACCCTATACAGGCACAATAAAGTGTACTTTAACTGTAACCGAATTTACACCAAGGCGTATCACGTAGGCGTATTATGCCTTCTCTTTCTGTTTATAATCCTCATAAAACACTTGCCTGGGTCATAAATCAACTTAATTCCCTCATACAGCAATGCTTCGATGTGTATTTCACTGCTACATGCTTCCGTGCCTTTATTTTGAAAGTGTAGTGGAAGTTTATTTTCTTAACTCCGCACCTATACGCCCGGCCGTAGCTCAGGAGATTGCCGTGGGGTCGTGGCTGAAACATTCTGAAATAAGATTCAATCCTATCCTGAGCTGCTCGTGATACACATGTAATACCGTCTGAACTGACACATGTTTAAAACAACACGCTGCTTACTATTTGGTGTAAATTTGGCCAAACAGGTCGAGGACATTGGAAGTGGATTGGAGTGGGAATTTTGGGATTGATACTTAGCACTTTCAGAATTCAGAAACTTCGACGATGTGCAACTATAGGGTTTAGGTGCAGTACACTATGGACAAAATACACTGACAGTCCATTGTCTGTATAATGCTACAACCTCTTTTGAATGAGGCCAGTCAATTGTTATCCCTTTCATTTGTGTCTTATTGTTTGCTGTCGCATTGGTTCTAATTTTCTTTCTCAGTTTCCAGCTCATTGCATCACTCATGTCTAATAGGCCCCTCCCCTCCAGCTGCAGACGAGCCCACCCCTGTCTCTGCCTCAGAGGGGAGCAGGTGTAGGACACATGTGTAGTACAAAACCAAACTGAAAAATACAGCAATATAACATCACACCGGCCCCAAATGAAATCATAAACAGCTCCATACACTGATAAGGACTACTCACACTTCTTTAGATGATACCTTTTATTGATTGTATAGAAGTGATATCACTCATAAGTGACCATGTCAAATAAACATCTAGAAGTACAGCACAATTTTTAGGGTGGCCTTAAAACTGCAGAACCTGGTCCTGATATTTTCCTCTCTTAAAAAATAATGAATCAGTCAATGATACAGCATAACCAAAGTCATCTGAGAAAAAGATGACACTTTGAGACCCTCTGTGGGGTTTATTTATATATATTTTAAGACACACGCTTCCACAAGAAGATCGAAACTGTACATCTATCTATCTATCTATCTATCTATCTATCTATCTATCTATCTATCTATCTATATATATATATCTGTCTATTGAGAAGAAGAATCTATGGAACATTTTTATTTTATTTATTTATTTATTTATTTATTTATTTATTTATTTATTTATTTATTTATTCATAGCTTATTCACAGCTGTTTTTATTTTTTAGTTCACTGAATTAAAAGCGAACTCAGACCGCTGCTTGTTACTCTCATGCATTCCGGTTTGTGAAAGTACAAGGCAGTGTGTTCTCCATGTGTGAGACCGTGATACAGAATGTAAGGAGCAAAAGAGCTTCATTCATACTTAAACGTCCTATATTATGCATATGCGCATTTTACAGTCTATTTTTTGATACATTTAGTTTACAATTGTACATATTGCAATATGAAACACACAATAATTTTGTAATAATTTTGTAATAAAAGCTGTTTGGTGGAGCTTCCACTTGGACTCGATAGCAAATGCCCAGACCAAACCATTTTTTGGGGGTTTCCAAAAAAACCAACACAATCTCCAACCACTTTTTACTTCTGCTGGGATAAAAACAAAGCCTTGACACTCTCATATCCGAACACACATCTACAATCACATGTATTATTCACTGGTGGTAAGCAAAGTTGCAACAATGCTTCTCTGGGTGCATTTATTCCATTTCCTGGAGAGGAGTGGTTTGCCACTAATAGTTGAATCCGTTTTCAGCTCATGGACTCGAGGACTATAGCTCAACATAAAAGATTACCCAAACATGCACGAACGAAACCAAAACACAACTTTGGGTAGAAACAACATTATAATATTCAGAAAAGATTATGTTGCATTATATAGGACCTTTAAGACATTTAATTTTACTTTTCAGAACCCATGTCCTTCAACAGATATGTACAAAACAAGCCTCTTGATCCGTCACAAAGCGTTGCTTGTTAAAATAATATGCTGGCATCACTTGTGCTTCTGCTTTCCTGCAAGAATATCATCATCATAAATTGTCTTCCTTTCATTCAATTATGCCCTCTTATTGACTCCACATACGATCAAGTCAAATGCAAAGCAAATACAAGCTGTGAGCATTGTTAATGTTGTAAAGTTGCAGTCTGCTGCTGTGATCATTCTTATTACCATAAAACACAGGAGAACAAGGTGGTCTATTATGTTGAAGAAACATGTTTGTTCGTTAATTAATTATGATTATCATTTTGTCATAAAAGTGACTAAAAATAAACATATTTACATTTAGCTAAAACACATTCACTCCAAGGACAGTGATTTGCATGTGGACTTTCTCGTCTTCACATTCTGTTTTTTAATTAAGCCTCCGCTGGATTTCAGAGAAACCCCAACTCATATCAGTTGTTATTCATTTAGATTCACAGTTAACAAAGCCTCCCCTGTTCTGTTTGTGTCTCTGCTACACTGTAAAATAAAAATACTTAGTGACTTCAACATGATATAAGGCAAATGTTTTGTTGAAGATGAAATCACCATTCAGTTAAATAAAACCAAGATGAAATAGTATTTTCAAAGCAATGGGTTTGGCGGTGTATAGCACGCCTCAGTAAATCATGTATTAGCAGCAGGTGTCGCAGGCGAAATAGAAATGGTGGTCCCCTATTTCTCCGATCCAGCCAAAGTTATGTTTGAGAAACAAAGACATGACCTTTCCGTCGGTGAGCCTGTTAAGCTCTTAAAGCTGATATCACCTGTCACGGCTGTTTGCCTAAGCACTGTGTACATAAACACACCTGTCTGCAGATCCCACTCCATTCTGATTACAGGCGTCGCTATCATTTCCTTGAGACTTTATTTACCGCATCTCCTCAACACTGTTTGCTGGCCACGTTTCCTTCCTTCCTCCTTACCTCCTTGTATGTTTTTAATAGGCCTCAATCTCCTCTCTGTCACGCGGCTGATGTCACTTTTGTGTGGACCAATTTAGATAGGGCCCCTTTTCTTTTTTATTCCGGCGCTCGTTCGCTTTTGTCTCTCTCAAAGCCGACAGAAGGATGCCATCGATCTTCATGAGGTTTTGATACACATCGTTTCACCTCCTGCGGTACCTGCTTTATCAGGAGATTGGAGGAGGACGGATGACTGATCAGACTGATATAGCTTCTCTCGCATTTCACTGAGACGCCCTCACCACAGTGCACACCCCCTCCTTCTCAACCATTGGCTTCGCTTTTATATTCATCTCCATCCAATTTTCATCGAAAGACCTAGTACGATGAAGTTTGGCTCATCTAAGTATTCTTAAATGTTTGTATGGACACAGTGGATAATCTTGAGTTAACAGTTATGTAGGCTATTGGAAAGTGAGAGCACCGGCAAGGAAGTGAATGTCTCCAAATGGCTCTAGACATAATTGTCTATGGTACACCCCACCCTACTCATTTGCAGGTTGACTCATATACCTGAATTTAGTCTGGGGCCAAGGTTAATATGATGGTATACATGTTTTAGATCCTGGCTTTATTTGTATTTTTTTTTTACTATGAATGAGCACTGCAGCTAACCACACAGCAATCACACATTAATAAAGGCAAAAGGGTGTGTCTTGCCCAAGGACCTGGTCAGACCTATAGGTTACCCCATAGTTGCTGGAACAGACAACTACCCATGATCCCTAACCATAACAAATTATGAATTATGAATGCTATGTGCTAAGGTAGAAGTAGACACAGACTTAATGTCAATTCATACTCCACGAGAAGTAAAAACGTTTTTGTTGTAGGGGGTTTGCAAGAATTATCATTTTTTTACATTTTGTCGGAGCCCCAGTTCGGCAGTTAATATGCAAATAATAGATATTACTGCATGTAGTGGGCGATCTCTATGTGGAGTTTGGCAGCTGAGTTTCTCGGGGAGTATGAATGGTCCTTGGTGAAACACATGTTTTGTTGGTCTCGCAGCCCATTTTTATAATTGTTCTAAATTAACTTTTAAAAGCATATTTAATCATTTTTACCCAGATGTGTTAAGCCTATAAGGAAACATATGAACATAACATAGGTAGGCTATCATTTGTTTTTCTCAGTGGTCAGGACTAAACATGGTGAAGTGTTTCAATATTATGGAGCTAAAATCTGGAATAGTCTCCCTGAAGATGGGTAGGCTGACCTCTACTCTCTGCAGTGTTGAAGTCCAGGTTGTCTTTTTAGCTGTGCATATGACATCTGAACATGTCTCCTATCTGAACTCTTCTCTTTTATTTTAATCTTTTAATTTGACACTGTACGGCCGTATGCAGCGTTTCTGCTCATTATCAGCGGGTCAAAATGTACCTGTTTTAACTCAGAGTAACGCATTTATGAGGCTGCTTCTTTGATGATTTCTGAATGTGTTTTATTTTTACTTAAAGTCACTCTGCGAAGAATTAGTAACATTGGTTTTTGGCTTTTGCCTTTACAGCTTTTGTCCTCTTCCTATGTTAATGTGTGTTTAGGCATTTCAAACCATCCCACATTTCAAAATGCAATCATAAAAAGAAATTAACAAACTAAATAAGATAAATGTGTGCAGCCTTCAAAGACTGATGCTTATCATTAAGGGTAGGGATCCACAGACTCTCTCAAAGAGATTGTAGTAGACTGTCCAAGGATTGAACTCACAACATCCTTGCTGGATGGTAGGAGTACCAACCGCCCCTCCATTGTGTATATACAATTGTTTACTTTAAATTATATTTGATGGTTCTTGATAAGAAATGCATAAACGGTCACACAAAAGGGTTAACATGTCAGATTATAGGTGACCTTGACAAAGAATGATAATCCCAGGTATATGTGGTGACAAAGAAAGAGCCTGTATGAAACATGTACAAAGGAGTAATCTACTGTGCAATGCATGACTGATCACATCTAAACATGGCCACATTGCGATGCGTTCCTAAGGCACAGGCATGAAATGGTTCATTTTTATGACTGATAAACCTTTAGTAAAGCTCAAATTACTAAAGCAGGGGTCTGTCTCCCTATCTCCTCACTGCGTACAGAGAAATCCTCTCTCCATTGATGCAATAAATGCTCCCTCATCTCATGATGAATGGTGTAATAGCTTCTCGGATAATTTTAAAATAATGTGACCACAGTAACAAGAATGGAGTGCACAGATACCAGCAGAGAATCAGGGAGGAGGAAAAGACTTGCATGCCGCAATTTCAGTAGGAGTAGTGAAAGTGCTTAGTGGAAGAAATGAAAGCATAAAATTATTCTGGAGATTTCAATTGTTATGTATTGTTATAAATCACTAAACAAATCTCTTAATTTTTTAATCACACCTTTGGGCTGTGATTAATTACGATTAATCCCAGTTAGCATCGCCCCTGCTCCAGTCGCATGCAGAGTCAATCATGGATCGGCCTCTTCCTCATTTCACTTGGCTGTTTGGGATACTATAAAAACTTTGGGCAGGACGTCTAGACCACAGGTTTATGCTGTGTTTATGAAAATATAGAAAATATATTGTGAGAGAAACACACTTTAAGGCAGCGGCATTGGCGTGTGCGTTAGAACTCTCTGAAACAATGAGACTATCCATCGATCCTATTTTTCATCAAATAAAAAGATCTGTAGCACTCATTACAAACTGAACACTGTTCCTCCTGTCCATAGTTTCTTGTAATTTATGTGATTCTCTACGCTCATGTCTGCTCCTCCATGAGTAAATGGCGAGGGTGTCGGCAAAAAACAGATGATACGATTAATTTGCGTTAATTGATCAATAATGTGTTAATTTTTTTAATTAATCACATGCGTTGACACATTAACGTTGACAGCCCTAATAATGTTAGAAAATAAATGTCAAAAGACGAAAAAAAATCCACATTTAAACAATTATCGGACTGGATATGTCCTCCCGGTATTACCAAGGGTTCTCTCTGGTTACTCTATCTTCCTCTCACCATCCACAGACATGCTTGTGTAAGGAGAGCTGGTGACTGTTGGTGAATGTGAGTAAATGATTCTTAGTCAGAGTCCAGGGTGTACACCACCTTACTAAGGCCCATAGTTGCTGGGATGGGTAATTCCTAATGAGCAAAAATTTCCACTACATGCGCTCCACCACGCGCTTCGTTGTTGTTCGCTCCAGTCTCTAATGTACACTGCATGTGCTCAGGTCAGCTCTGCTCCAGTACAAAAGCCCAGGTCTGCTTGTAGGAACATGTGCGGGAATTGAGAGATAAACTACAAAAAAGCTTTTGATGAAGACGCAATCCAGACAAAAACAACTTTGTATTCAGTAGATGGACAGAAAAGGAAGTAAATAGATGGCTTGATAAAATCCTCTGAGTACACAAAGCACAACACGCTATATTTTTGCAGATTTTAGACTCTTTAATGTGTAATCATGTATGTTATAAAGTAAATCTGCCCTAATATAAACCATTTAAGAGCGTGTCTATAGTCAGTGTACTGTATTTCATTTTGAAATCCCGGACATTGTGCTCGTTCAGTTTCCTGCTAGTGCTAGACTGCGAACTCGCTACGGTGGACGGCGAAAATAGACTGTGCGTATTTTGGGCGGCTGGCGGAGTGCAGATTGGTGCCAGGCACAGCTCTGCAGAGGCAGGGGTAACGCTCTCATTGACACAAGGGCTGCATGCAGTGGAAATTGGGCGTTACTGTAATCAAATTTCTATTTTTTGCTTCTGTGAGAGACAAGCTGTGAGAAAAATAAAAGGATGTTTAAAGTTTCTTCCGAGGCAAACTACTGCATAAACTCTTTCAATCTTTTGTAGCAAACTGTCGTGAGCTCATTGCAGAATTGTATTGTCTCCATCAGGATGTACACTATCATAAACCTTAAGCATATTCATTATTTTCTTATCTCTTAGTAGTATTAATTTCACCTCCAGCTCAGAGTAGCCTCAAAGCATGGTTTAATTTCAGTTCATACTTATTACACCAAATTTGCATCATTTCAACATTGATTTCAGGAAATTAAAGTTTAATGAAATACACAATTAGTAAAATGAGTAAAAAAGGAGCAGATATAATTTTAATTAAACAGAAAAAATAAAAATATCAGATAAAGTAGACAATTGTTTACACGATGGAGGGGCGGTTGGTGCTCCTACCATCCAGCAAGGATGTTATGGGTTCAATCCTTAGACAGTCTACAACGATATCTTTGACAGTCTGTATATACTTCCTGTGATATCGTAAAAAATCACTTGTTACAAAAAAAGAATCTGAAGATAAATCTATGTAGGCTTACAGTACAAACCGTAGTAACAAAAAACTGATCAATTCTGATATTTTCAACAATATATAATTTTTTGTATTTTTATTAAATAATTAAAATTAGAGAGGAGTCAGCTGAGGTGGCTCGGGGCATCTGTTTCAGTCCCACCAGAAGGAGGCCCCGGGGAAGACCCAGGACACGCTGGAGGGACCATGTCTCTCGGCTGGCCTGGGAACGCCTCGGGATTC